>JAOPHQ010006284.1:0-60000 GCA_030340625.1 Merluccius polli | reverse complement strand
TGATTTTACCTGGTTATATGTTTTATCTGGTTATATAATGGTTATAGCTGGTTATAGGTTTTATCTGGTTATATAATGGTTAGGCTATATGTGGTTATATTATGGTTTTATCTGGTTATATAATGGTTATATCTGGTTATAAGTTTTATCTGGTTATATGTGGTTATATTATGCTTTATCTGGTTATATAATGGTTCTACCTGGTTAAGTAATGGTTTTATCTTGTTATATAATTGTTTTACCTGGTTATATAATGGTTATATCTCTTTATCTGGTTCTAAATGTACTCAACTTAAGATCCCATCTATCTCCCCTAGCATGTTAGCTCCCTGGCTAGCGCTTCAGATCCATGCTGATATTACATACGATTTATGACTAATGATATTATATACGTTTTACGACTAATGATGATGTAACATGTTGATATTATCTAGGTTTTATAACTAATGATGATGTAACATGTTGATATTATATACGTTTTATGACTAATGATGATGTAACATGTTGACATTATATACGTTTTATCACTAATGATGATGTAACATGTTGACATTATACATGTTTTATGACTAATGAATAAAAGGTAAAGTTTAGCGGCCCGGGAGGCTCCATGTGGCCGGGGATGGAGCGCTGTGGCCGGGCTCACCTGGGGAGGCGCTCCGCTCCGCCGCGGAGCTCCGGAAGAAGAAGAGGAGCGCCGGGAGGAAGGAGAGGAGAACCAGGAGGAGAGGAGGACGACGACACGACGCCATGTTGGTGTAGAATAGCCTGGTGTTGTTGCTCTGTGTGCTGGTGATCTCCCTCCAGCAGCCGCTCTCCCCGCGTCCCAAATCCTCCACCGTCTCACAGCCTTCCTACCAAACAATGTCAACACAAATATTAATCCCGCCCATTTCAACATCTTGACCAATCAAACGCACGCAAGTTCAGAAGGACGCGGCGATGAGCCAATGAGTTACTAGAGAGGCGGGGAGCGGACCAATCAGCGGTGGACAAATGGAGGCGATGAATCACTGAGGAGTTTTCCTGCCCGTAGGCTGCAGAAAGTTCGTGAAAGTGAATCCTGAGCTCTGCCACGTCCTTTAAATTCCTCAGGACACACACACACACACACACACACACACACACACACACACACACACTAGTAATACAATAGCTCAGTGCTTATAACAATACTACTACTACTACTACTACTACTACTACTACTACTACTACTACTACTACTAATAATAATAATAACAATAATAATAATAATAATAATAATAATAATAATAATAATAATAATAATAATAATAATAATAATAATAATAATAATAAGTAACACATAGTAAATACATATTTGAGCATGTTTGACATTAGTAACCACGGGAATAGTGAGATATACAGAGTAGTAGGTCTACTATATTCAGGATAATATACTAATATACAGGATAACCCATTACTGCCTTAACAAGAGCCCAGTAACATTTAACTCTATAACTTTAACACGAGCAGTAACATTTAACTCTATAACTTTAACACAAGCCCAGTAACATTTAACTCTATAACTTTAACACAAGCCCAGTAACATTTAACTCTATAACTTTAACACAAGCCCAGTAACATTTAACTCTATAACTTTAACAAGAGCCCAGTAACATTTAACTCTATAACTTTAACAAGAGCCCAGTAACTAACATTTAACTCTATAACTTTAACAAGAGCCCAGTAACATTTAACTCTCAAGTCAAACCTTAACAAGAGCCGAGTAACATTTAACTCTAAATTTAACAAGAGCTCAGTAACATTTAACTCTATAACTTTAACAAGAGCCCAGTAACATTTAACTCTAAATTTAACAAGAGCTCAGTAACATTTAACTCTATAACTTTAACAAGAGCCCAGTAACATTTAACTCTATAACTTTAACACAAGTCCAGTAACATTTAACTCTATAACTTTTATAAGAGCCCAGTATTCAATTCAATTCAATTTTATTTATAAAGCACATTTCATGCACAAGGCAGACTCAATGTGCTTCACAAGAGGTATACATATTTACAGTATATAAAAATCAATTAGGAATTAATTGAAGAGTGCAAGTGCAAGTAAACAATCACATGTATGACATCTTCACCACATACACACTTAAACTCATACATGCGCACCCACTCACACAACCACACATGGACACATGCACACAAGCACACACACAGTTCAACAGAATGCTGTTGAATAAAGATAGGTTTTTAATCTGTTTTTAAAGATGGCTACTGATGTGGCATGTCCAACTGTGTCAGGCAAGGTGTTCCATTGTTGTGGGGCATATACACCAAAAGCTGCCTCCCCTTCTTTGGATCTGGTGCGAGGGATGAGTAAATTGCCACTGCCTGTTGACCGAAGTGTTCTTGCTGGGGTGTAAGTGATGAGCATATCTGTACTGAGGTGCGGTACTGAGTCTGATTTTGACAGAAATCCCCTCAATTTGGAGATATTTTTGAGATGATAGAAAGATGATCTTGGAATGTGGTTGATATGACTTCTGAAATTTAGATTGCTGTCGATAATTACACCCAGATTCCTTGCTTCAGTTTTGCTGTCAAGTGAGAGAGAGTTGAGATGTGCTGTGATTTTCTGTCTCTGAGCCTGTGCACCAAAGATGAGTATTTCTGTTTTGTCTTTGTTTAGTTGTAAAAAAAATTCTGATATCCATTGATTAATATCTTTGATATTAAGTAACGTTGAACTCTCTAGTAATACAATAGTTCAGTGCTTATAACAATAATAATAATAATAATAATAATAATAATAATAATAATAATAATAATAATAATAATAATAAGTAACACGTAATATACATATTTGAGCATGTTTGACACCACGGGAATAGTGAGATATACAGAGTACTCTACTATATAGATATACAGAGTACTCTACTATATTCAGGATAATATACTAATATACAGGATAACCCATTCAGGAGCCCAGTAACATTTAACTCTATAACTTTAACACAAACCCAATAACATTTAACTCTATACCTTTAATAAGAGCCCAGTAACATCTATACCTTTAATAAGAGCCCAGTAACATTTAACTCTATACCTTTAATAAGAGCCCAGTAACATTTAACTCTATACCTTTAATAAGAGCCCAGTAACATTTAACTCTATAACTTTAATACGAGCCCAGTAACATTTAACTCTATAACTTTAACACGAGCCCAGTAACATTTAACTCTCGAACCGTAACAAGAGCCCAGTAACATTTAACTCTCGAACCGTAACAAGAGCCCAGTTACATTTTAACTCTATAACTTTAATAAGAGCCCAGTACCATTTAACTATCTTATTTTAACAAGTGCCCAGTAACATTTTAACTCTATAACTTTAATAAGAGCCCAGTACTATTTAACTATCTAATTTTAACAAGAGCCTAGCAACATTTAACTCTCTACCTAACAAGTGTGTGTGTGTGAGTGTGTGTGTATCTGCAGTATGCTGGTAGGTAGCAGTATAGTGACAGCCGCAGTACAGTGGAGATACAGTACAGGGTGGTCACCACCAGGTGGAGATACAGTACAGGGTGGCATGTAGTATAACTCTATAATCATTACCTCTCTGACCTTTAACTCTCTAATCCCTAACTCACTAACCTTTAACTCTCTAACCTTTAACTCTCTTACCTTTAACTCTCTAATCCTTAACTCTGTAACCATTTAACTCTCTAACATTTAACTATGTTACCATAACCCTAACTCTTTAACCCTCATCCTTTATCTTGTTTAACCCTAACCCAGTGTTTAATCAGTGTTTCAGAGGAACAGTAGGGTAGACTCAGAGCAGACATCCTGAGTGCTCTACATATAATTAAAGATATGAGGTCTTGACATGGTGTTAACCACAGAGCCTCACTTCCCAGCCTGGCCTTACCTATGCATCCACTGTCTCAATGGTAAGAGCCACCCCGAAGACTACCAACACCAACACAAGCTACCTGTTTCCTATTTCCGGTTCAGAAAATAGCAGTTGAAAAGGAAAACTTAAAAGCTTAACAGTCTCTTTTAGTGACATCATACGTAAGTCTGCCCTGTACTGGGCAGCTCCCAGTATAACCAGTAGAACATGCATGAAATATTATTTTCATCTTGCCATTGTCACTGTTAGTACTCATTCTTGCACATCTGTACACTTGTCGGTTGTTTGTCTGTTTGCTTTATTGATTTGTATTATCCACTGCATAGGCTGAAGTTACTTTGGTCTGTTGTTGTCTTTTGCCTTTTCTATTTTTATTTCTTTTCTATATTTGATTATCCTTCTATAGTGTATATTACACCTTTTGCTGCTGTAACAAGAGAATGTCCCCGCTGTGGGATAAATAAAGTATAATCTAATCTAATCTAATGCTATTTCTGGTTGTGCTGAATCTCTTGTGGTGTAAGTGGGTGGTTTCCTGTCAGAGCAGCAGACAGGACACCATGTTCAGAGGGATGGCCCGTGAACAAACCGATCAATAGAAACAAGTCGATCAATAAAGTGAGACAGAGAGCCAGGGACAACCAAACTCTGAGTCCATGTTTGCGATGAGTCAGAACTCAGAGGTTAAAGGAGCCAAGAGGAGCCAAGACAGCACTCACTGATTCCAGAGAGCAGAGAAACACGACAAGAGAATGAAGTCACAGATAATTATTTTACTGCTAACCGTTGTCTGCTGCTCTACACAACAGGTGAGTAGAAACCCCTCATAATACTGTAATACTATGTAATACTAGAATGCTATAATGATGTCCAAAAATAAATACTACTGTGCTCTTTTCACAAATCGCTTGACAAATAAATACCTCAAACTAAAGTTGAATTGTATGTGCAATGACATTATAGGATTAGGTTCTAGTTAACAGCACACTCAAAGGTAATGTGCATCTGTCAGATTTTTTATTTTGAAAGATAAAGATAAAGCCCCCTTACATTTTGATTGAGACATTTGGCAGAAACCTTTATGCTAAGAGACGTACAATCCAAATACATTTTGTTAGTCGCTTGAGTTTCAATAGAGTTTTAATAGTTGCTCACCTAACCTTTAAAATCAACGTCTTTGCAGACAATGTTGTGTTATTCTTTACAGCAAGGGTTTTCACCTCAGGACCCATAAGTCAACATGATCGCGGATCACCCATGCTGGTCTTAGTGTTAGTGATCCCAGAACACCCATTTTGGTGTGCTGGTTGTCAGGTAGCCGCCACTCACCTCCAACTGGGTGGCTGCTGTTCAGGACTATACGGTCATCCAGCAGAATATGACAATGTGGAATATGTTTATGTTTATATGTTTATATGTTTAAGTGAGCTCTTTGTGACATCTACCCCCCAGGCCCTAGACCCCAGAGGCCCACGACCTGTGGAGCAAGGCTACAAAGCTGATAAATGTGCCACTCAGAAGGAGTGGTCATTCTGCGCTGATGAAGACTGGGTACACACACACACACACACACACACACACACACACACACACACACACACACACACACACACACACACACACACACACACACACACACACACACACACACACACACCCCAGCCACCTGTGCAAACATACAAATCCTGAAGTCTTGTTTTCCTGTCCTCTTTTCTTTTCTCTCTTCTCTTTTCTCATCTCCCCCTCTCTCTCCTCCTATATCTACCCTCTCCCCCTCTCTCATCCTCTCTCTCCCCTCTCTTCCTCTCTCTCCCCTCTCCTCCTGTCTCTCTCCCTCTCGCTCCTCTGCTCTGCTCTCCCCTCTCCTCCTCTCTCTCCCCTCTCCTCCTCTCTCTCCTCCACACACTTCGTCTCCTCCTCTTTCCACTCTCCAGGGTCCTAAGTGTCCATCTGGCTGCAGAGTCCTTGGTCTGATGGATAAACATGACCATGAGATGCTGAAGAAGATCAACCGTATCCGAACACTGCTGGAGAAGAACCAGGCACAGCACGGGTCCACCGACCGCATTACCAAGCAGACCTACGACTACCTGAAGGATCAACTAACCACCACCGCTGGTTTGTAGCTGCTGTACTCCGTCCTTCCACCTTCCAGCTATCATCTGTCCTTCCCTCATGCGTCCTGTGTCCTCCCTCCTCCAGGAAATGACAACAACTACTACGACATATCCCAGAGGCTGCGAAAGCGCATCATAGACATAAAGATCAAGATAGACCAACAGCTGAGGCTCATGTACATCATGAAGGAGCAGATCAAGAAGCAGGTGTCCGAGATGCAGAGAATGGAGGTGAGCACTTCTAGCATCCCTGGAAGGAGGGATCCTCTTCTGGTTCCTTCTCAAGGTTTCTTCCCTCTGGATTTAGGTAGCTTGAAGCCCTTTTAAGGGTTAAGGGTTAGGGGGATGTTGTATAATGTGGGGCATGTGAAGCCCTTGACACTGGAACTGTTGACTTGACAGAGAAACACAGGCAGACATGCTCTCTCCCCCCCCCCCCCCAGGTGGATATAGACATGAAGCTTCGTGGATGTAAGGGTTCTTGTAAGACCTACATAGAGTTCTCCGTGGATCAGGCTAGCTACGTCACACTGGACAAACAGGTGAGATCTAACTCAACTACCTAACTAACTAACAAGATAATCAACCAACATGTTAGTTCACCAACAAACTAACCAACTGGGTTAGGTCTGTCTGGCTGCCTGTCTGGCTGCCTGTCTGTCTGCCTGTCAGTCTGTCTGTCTATCTGTCTGTCTTTCAGCCTGTCTGTCTCTTTATGTTCACCTCTATGCGTCTGTTGTCCAGATGGCCCAGTTGGAGGCTGAGACGACCCAGAGCTTAGGTCCTTCCCGGCCACTACCCATGATGAAGAGCCGGCTTCTGAAGGATCAGGAGTTGGACAGCAAGTACAAGTCCAAGCTTGACGGCGAGTTTACCTTCTTCGAGGAGGTCAGCACTCTGCACTACCTTTATATTCACAAACGATATTTATCCTTGTAAATACACTCATGGTATTGTAAGATGCTTTGGCTAAAATCTTCCACCAAATGGTGTATATTAGTAGTTGTAGTAGAAGAAGTAGTAGTAGTAGTATGTGAATATTTGTAGTATGTTATATATAACAGAATAATATGGTGTCTTTTAGACACAAAATGAAAAAAACGCTACCATGATGGTAGTAGTGGTAGTAGTAGTAGTAGTAGTAGTAGTAGTAGTAGTAGTAGTAGTAGTAGTAGTAGTGGTGGTGGTAGTAGTAGTGGTATTATTCTTATTATTATTATTAGTAGTTTAGTAGAAGTAGTAGTAGTATTAGTGGTAGTAGTAGTAGTAGAATTGGTCTTCTTCTTCTTCTTCTTCTTCTTCTTCTTCTTCTTCTTCTTCTTCTTCTTCTTCTTCTTCTTCTTCTTCTTCTTCTTCTTCTTATTAGTAGTAGTAGTAGTATGAGTGGTAGTAGTAGTAGTAGTAGTAGTAGTATGAGTGGTAGTAGTAGCAGCAGTAGTAGTAGTAGTAATAGTAGAAATAGTAGTATTAGTGGTAGTAATAGTAGTAGTAGAAGTAGTAGTAGTTGAAGTAGTAGTAGTAGTAGTAGTATGAGACTAGTACTAGTAGTAGTAGTAATAGTAGTATGTGACTAGTACTAGTAGTAGTAGAGACACCAAATTAAATAAACGCTTGTAGTACTGGTAGTAGTAGTAGTAGTAGTAGTAGTAGTAGTAGTAGTAGTAGTGGTATTATTCTTATTAGTAGTAGTATTAGTGGTAGTAGTAGTAGTAGTAGTAGTGGTAGTTGTAGTAGTAGTAGTAGTGGTATGTGACGAGTACTACTAGTAGTAGTAATAGTAGTATGAGATTAGTACTAGTAGTAGTAGTAGTAGTAATAGTTTAAATTTGTTGTTCTTCAGGTCCAAGCCAGTAAGCTGTTCCTGGAGGACGAAGGGTCCTCGACTTCCCCAGCAAGCGTATCCAAGGACCCAGGTACCTCCACCTCCTCCAGCTCCTTCTCCTCCACCTCCTCAGGTGTTGGGGACTGGGGCGAAGGGACAGCCAGCAAGACCTCCTCCTCCTCCTCCTCCTCCTCCTACTCCTCCTCCTCCTCCTCCTCCACCTCCTGCACCACGATCATCCGCAGGTTGGTGCAGACAGAGGCAGGGCCAGTGACCAAAGAGGAGGTGATAGAGGGCGGTCCAGGGTGTAAGGCGAAGTTGAGTCAGGGAGGGATGAGTAGCTTTTTCCCTTCTCTGTCTGCCCATTCAACCACTAGTGAAGCTAAAGGCAGCCTCCTGGACGAAAAGACTGGTTTTGATCTGTTTGACATGGGGGTTTTCACCAGAGACATCACTGAGGACGACCACCCAGACGTCCACGCACGCAGCATGAAGAGCAGCACCGTCGTCCTCCAGGGAGATTATGTAGGAAAAGGTACAGGTCTGGATCACGAACGTAGTTAGCTGCAGCATCAGCTAGCTCCTCAGCTAGCTCCTCAGCTAGCCTTATGTACCAAAATATAAAATAAGCAGGGTAATCATTATTATTATATTCACATAGACAACGTGCAATATCATGAAGGTTCCTTAAAAATATCATGAAGGTTCCTTAAAAATATCATGAAGGTTCCTTAACAATATCATGAAGGTTCCTTAATAATATCATGAAGGTTCCTTAATAATATCATGAAGGTTCCTTAATAATATCATGAAGGTTCCTTAATAATATCATGAAGGTTCCGTAACAACAGCATGAAGGTTCCTTATCAACATCATGAAGGTTCCTTAACAATAGCATGAAGGTTCCTTAACAATAGCATGAAGGTTCCTTATCAACATCATGAAGGTTCCTTAACAATAGCATGAAGGTTCCTTAACAATAGCATGAAGGTTCCTTAACAATGTTGCTTAAGATTTAAATAATGCATGTTGCCACAGGTTTCAAAATGTCCAAAACCTAAAACTTAAAAGGTAAATGTTTGCAATATATTAAGTATCTCACAGCGCTAGCCCACATGAAAACAATATCTAGAGATTATCTACAAAAGTACAGTACAGACGGCAGGGTTAGGGTAACAGTACAGATGACATGGTTATGATTACAGTACAGATGACTGGGTAATGGTTACAGTACAGACAACAGGGTTATGGTTACAGTACAGATGACAGGGTTAGGGTTACAGTACAGACGGTTAGGGTTACAGTACAGACTACAGGGTTAGGGTTACATTACAGACAGTAGGGTAAGGGTTAAGGTTACAGTACAGACTACAAGGTAAGGGTTTCAGTACAGACGACAGGGTTAGGGTTACATTACAGCTGGGTTAAGGTTAGGTTACAGTACAGACTACAAGGTTAGGGTTACAGTACAGACTACAAGGTTAGGGTTACAGTACAGACTACAAGGTTAGGGTTACAGTACAGACGACAGGGTTAGGGTTACAGTACAGACTACAAGGTTAGGGTTACAGTACAGACTACAAGGTTAGGGTTACAGTACAGACGACAGGGTTAGGGTTACAGTACAGACTACAAGGTTAGGGTTACAGTACAGACTACAAGGTTAGGGTTACAGTACAGACGACAGGGTTAGGGTTACAGTACAGACTACAAGGTTAGGGTTACATTACAGACTACAAGGTTAGGGTTACAGTACAGACGACAGGGTTAGGGTTACAGTACAGACTACAAGGTTAGGGTTACAGTACAGACCCAGGAGAACAAGCTAACAGGCGTTGGCTCTCTCTTCTCAGATTGTGCCGACATCCTGCGGCAGCATGCCAGAGGGGCCGTGAGCGGCTTGTTTGCCGTGCGGCTGGGCGAGGGTCGGGATTCCAGTGTAGTACAGGTTTACTGTGACCAGACAGGCTTTATGGGGGGCTGGCTGCTGGTCCAGCAGAGGGAGACCGGCCTCCACAGCTTCAACCGGTCCTGGGCCGAGTACAGCCAGGGCTTTGGGTCGGTGGACGCGCAGGGCCGGGGAGAGTTGTGGCTGGGGAACCGCTACCTGCACCTCCTGACCAACCAGAGCGAGAGCCTGTTGAGGGTGGAGCTAGAAGACTGGGAGGGGGGCGTGGCAACAGCCCAGTACAGCATCAGGGTGGGCGCCGAGGAGGAGGGCTTCCGGCTGGAGGTGTCAGGCTACGAGGGTGGGGCCGGGGATGCTCTGGGGGGAGCAGGACCTCTGATGTCCCACAGTGGGATGAGGTTCAGCACCTTCGACAGGGACCTGGACCGCTGGGGGGAGGGCAGCTGTGCTGAGCTGTACGGAGGGGGGTGGTGGTACAACAATTGTCTGGCAGCTAACCTCAAGGGGCTGTACTACATGGGGAAGTACGACCCAGAGAACAACGCTCCCTACAAGGTGGAGAACGGTGTGGTGTGGACTCCTTACAAGCCAGCAGACTACAGCCTGAAGAAGGTCCGCATGTCCATCAGACCGGCCGCCTTCTGACCCCAGAGAGGAGGCAACGGTGTTGGTTTGTTCCAGAGGAGGGGGGTAGTGTGTTGGTTTGTTCCAGAGGAGGGGGGTATTGTGTTGGTTTGTTCCAGATGATTGATGGTCTGTTTGTCGATCTGTTTTTTTGGGTCAACTGGACGACCTGTATACTGTTGTTGTTCTGTCCTTGTTTCTGTTGGTTTTCCAATAACCTGTGACATCTGTCACTGATCAATAAATAATGATGACCTGCATACTGATCTGGTGTTCACTGTTTCTATGCACTAGCTGATACTCAGGACTCACACATGTCAGGACAGTCTGGAGTGATAAAACTACATACAACTTATCACAATGACTATAGTTCAGATCATATGAAACATGAACTATAAATGACAACATGAGGTGTGTGTGTTTCAACTGTGATATATATCACATCATGAGGGGACTAATAAATGTGTGTGTGTGTGTGTGTGTGTGTGTGTGTGTGTGTGTGTGTATGTGTGCCAGTGTGTATTTGTGTGTGTGTGTGTGTGTGTGTGTGTGTGTGTGTGTGTGTGTGTGTGTGTGTGTGTGTGTGTGTGTGTGTGTGTGTGTGTGTGTGTGTGTGGGTGGGTGGGTGGTACATTGTCTAAGGTTGTCCAAACATTTACTGGAAGTCCATTGGTCAGGGACAGAGTGTACTGATACACACACACTGGTCAAAAAACACACACCGACACCGACACACACACACACACACACACACACACACATGATATATCATAATATAATAGTAATACATCCTAAAATTTATGATATATCATAACATAATAGTAATAAATCCTAACATTTATGATATACATGTATCATAATATAATAGTGATAAATCCTAAAATGTATGATATATCATAATATAATAGTAATACATCCTAACATGTATGATATATCATAATATAATATATAATAACCCTAACCCTAACCTGACACTACTATCTCATGATCATGGTGAAATCATAAACATGAATCAGCCAGCAAACCCATTAGCCTAGCTGCTAATTTCAGCTAAGAAGTTGCTATGTTATGCTTGTGATATAATGGCAGACATGTCAGCAGATATTTCATCTGTGATATTTTTTTTCTGGGACATCATTAAGACATAATGCATATTTTTACATTTGTGTTCTAAACTTAACTATTTATTTCAACCTTAACCCTGTACAGTGTAACTAACTAAGAAGCCGTCACTTGTATTCTGAATGAGATGAAATGTGAGAGAAATGTAGAATACAGTTTGAAGAACTTGTCCAGTCCATCTCCCCTGGGCGTGTATCTCTCTTTGAGTTTGGAGGCTGTCAGAGACTCAAAAGTGTCAGAGTCTGGAGCCTGCCAGTCTGGGGGCTGTCAGAGTCTGGAGCCTGCCAGTCTGGGGGCTGTCAGAGTCTGGAGGCTGCCAGTCTGGGGGCTGTCAGAGTCTGGAGGCTGCCAGTCTGGGGGCTGTCAGAGTCTGGAGGCTGTCATAGTCCCAGAGAACAACACCCCCTACAAGGTGGAGAACGGTGTGATGTGGACTCCTTACAAGCCAGCAGACTACAGCCTCAAGAAGGTCCGCATGTCCGCATGCCGCATTCTGACCCCAGAGAGGAGGCAACGGTGTTGGTTTGTTCCAGAGGAGGGGGGTAGTGTGTTGGTTTGTTCCAGAGGAGGGGGGTATTGTGTTGGTTTGTTCCAGATGATTGATGGTCTGTTTGTCGATCTGTTTTTTTGGGTCAACTGGACGACCTGTATACTGTTGTTGTTCTGTCCTTGTTTCTGTTGGTTTTCCAATAACCTGTGACATCTGTCACTGATCAATAAATAATGATGACCTGCATACTGATCTGGTGTTCACTGTTTCTATGCACTAGCTGATACTCAGGACTCACACATGTCAGGACAGTCTGGAGTGATAAAACTACATACAACTTATCACATGACTATAGTTCAGATCATATGAAACATGAACTATAAATGACAACATGAGGTGTGTGTGTTTCAACTGTGATATATATCACATCATGAGGGGACTAATACATGTGTGTGTGTGTGTGTGTGTGTGTGTGTGTGTGTGTGTGTGGGTGGTAGGAACATTGTCCACGGTTGTCCAAATATTTACTGGAAGTCCATCGGTCAGGGACAGTGTGTACTGATTCACACACACACACACACACACACACATGACACACACATGATATATCATAATATAATAGTAATAAATCCTAACATGTATGATATATCATAATATAATAGTAGTAAATCCTAACATGTATGATATATCATAATATAATAGTAATAAATCCTACATTTATGATATATCATAACATAATAGTAATAAATCCTAACATTTATGATATATCATAATATAATAGTATTAAATCCTACATTTATGATATATCATAACATAATAGTAATAAATCCTACATTTATGATATATCATAATATAATAGTATTAAATCCTACATTTATGATATATCATAACATAATAGTAATAAATCCTAACATTTATGATATATCATAAAATAATAGTAATACATCCTTACATGTATGATATATCATAATATAATAGTAATACATCCTAAAATGTATGCTATATCAAAATATAATAGTAATAAATCCTACATTTATGATATATCATAACATAATAGTAATAAATCCTAACATTTATGATATATCATAATATAATAGTAATAAATCCTTACATGTATGATATATCATAATATAATATATAATAACTCTAACCCTAACCTGAGACTACTGTCACATGATCATCACCCAGACCTGAGACTACTATCTCATGATCATGGTGAAATCATAAACATGAATCAGCTAGCAAACCCATTAGCCTAGCTGCTAATTTCAGCTAAGAAGTTGCTATGTTATGCTTGTGATATAATGGCAGACATGTCAGATATTTAATCTGTGATATTCTTTTTCAGGGACATCATTAAGATATAACTTGTCCAGTCCATCTCCCCTGGGCATGTATCTCACACATGTATTAGTCCTGAGAGGACCAATACATGTGTGTGTGTGTGTGTGTGTTTGTGTGTGTGTGTGTGTGTGTGTGTGTGTGTGGGTGGGTGGTAGGAACATTGTCCACGGTTGTCCAAAAATGTACTGGAAGTCCATCGGTCAGGGACAGTGTGTACTCACACACACACACACACACACACACACACACACACACACACACACACACACACACACACACACACACACACACACACACACACACACACACACACACACACACACTCACACACACACACGACACACACGACACACACACATGATATAATAGTAATAAATCCTAACATGTATGATATATCATAATATAATAGTAATAAATCCTACATTTATGATATATCATAATATAATAGTATTAAATCCTACATTTATGATATATCATAACATAATAGTAATAAATCCTAACATTTATGATATATCATAAAATAATAGTAATACATCCTTACATGTATGATATATCATAATATAATAGTAATACATCCTAAAATGTATGCTATATCAAAATATAATAGTAATAAATCCTACATTTATGATATATCATAACATAATAGTAATAAATCCTACATTTATGATATATCATAATATAATAGTATTAAATCCTACATTTATGATATATCATAACATAATAGTAATAAATCCTAACATTTATGATATATCATAAAATAATAGTAATACATCCTTACATGTATGATATATCATAATATAATAGTAATACATCCTAAAATGTATGCTATATCAAAATATAATAGTAATAAATCCTACATTTATGATATATCATAACATAATAGTAATAAATCCTAACATTTATGATATATCATAATATAATAGTAATAAATCCTTACATGTATGATATATCATAATATAATATATAATAACTCTAACCCTAACCTGAGACTACTGTCACATGATCATCACCCAGACCTGAGACTACTATCTCATGATCATGGTGAAATCATAAACATGAATCAGCTAGCAAACCCATTAGCCTAGCTGCTAATTTCAGCTAAGAAGTTGCTATGTTATGCTTGTGATATAATGGCAGACATGTCAGATATTTAATCTGTGATATTCTTTTTCAGGGACATCATTAAGATATAACTTGTCCAGTCCATCTCCCCTGGGCATGTATCTCACACATGTATTAGTCCTGAGAGGACCAATACATGTGTGTGTGTGTGTGTGTGTGTTTGTGTGTGTGTGTGTGTGTGTGTGTGTGTGGGTGGGTGGTAGGAACATTGTCCACGGTTGTCCAAAAATGTACTGGAAGTCCATCGGTCAGGGACAGTGTGTACTCACACACACACACACACACACACACACACACACACACACACACACACACACACACACACACACACACACACACACACACACACACACACACACACACACACACACACACACACGACACACACGACACACACACATGATATAATAGTAATAAATCCTAACATGTATGATATATCATAATATAATAGTAATAAATCCTACATTTATGATATATCATAACATAATAGTAATAAATCCTAACATTTATGATATATCATAATATAATAGTAATACATCCTAAAATATATGATATCATAATATAATAGTAATACATCCTAACATGTATGATATATCATAATATAATATATAATAACCCTAACCCTAACCTGAGACTACTGTCACATGATCATCTCCCAGACCTGAGACTACTGTCACATGATCATCTCCCAGACCTGAGACTACTGTCACATGATCATCACCCAGACCTGACTCTACTGTCACATGATCATCACCCAGACCTGACTCTACTGTCACATGATCATCACCCAGACCTGACTCTACTGTCACATGATCATCACCCAGACCTGACTCTATTGTCACATGATCATCACCCACACCTGACACTACTATCTCATGATCATGGTGAAATCATAAACATGAATCAGCTAGCAAACCCATTAGCCTAGCTGCTAATTTCAGCTAGCAAGTTGATATGCTATGCTTGTGATATAATGGCAGACATGTCAGATATTTCATCTGTGATATTCTTTTCATTTCTGGGACATCATTAAGATATAACTTGTCCAGTCCATCTCCCCTGGGCATGTATCTCTGTGTGAGTTTGGAGGCTGTCAGAGTCTGGAAACTGTCAGAGTCTGGAGGCTGCCAGTCTGAAGGCTGTCAGAGTCTGGAGGCTGTCAGAGTCTGGAGGTTGTCACAGTCTGGAGGCTGCCAGTCTGAAGGCTGTCAGAGTCTGGAGGCTGTCACAGTCTGGAGGCTGTCAGAGTCTGAAGGCTGTCAGAGTCTGGGGGCTGTCAGAGTCTGGAGGCTGTCAGAGTCTGAAGGCTGTCAGAGTCTGGGGGCTGTCAGAGTCTGAAGGCTGTTAAAGTCTGGAGGCTGTCACAGTCTGGAGGCTGTCAGAGTTTGAAGGCTGTCAGAGTCTGGAGGCTGTCACAGTCTGAAGGCTGTCAAGAGTCTGGAGAGCATGTGAAACCTTTTAAATAACCAGGAGGTCATCTCTTCTTATTTCTTCTCATATTGTGTTCTTTTGATTCCAGTCAACATTGTTTTTAGTGTCAGATTTGAAACAAGTCATAGAGCTGTGTAGAAGTTGAGCCTGTGTCTGGTTCATATGGTGCTGGCCCTTAAGTATTGACAACAGCACAAGATATTAGAAGTCAGTGTGTTTTTATTAAGACACTGGAGGCCAGATGGCACTGCTACACACCAAACACTGACAACATCACACACTTAGTGCTATGACCTCACTGAAACACTGACATCACACACCTAGTGCTATGACCTTACTGAAACACTGACATCACACACCTAGGGCTATGACCTCACTGAAACACTGACATCACACACCGAGCTGAACAATTGACATCTGACATCACATGATACAGGTTAATTGTTGCAACATTCTGTTGTAAAATTCTGTTGTAACATTCTGTTGTAACACTATGTTGTAACATTCCATTGTAACATTCTGTTAAAACATTCTGTTGTTACATTCTTTTGAAACATTCTGTTATAACATTCCGCTGTGTAAACATTCTCTGTTGTAAATTCTGCTTTTATATTCAACTTACAACATTCCATTAAGTTCAACAAGCACTTGTTTCTTAAAAAATAACCAATACAATAATGTGGTGTTTTTGGACAGCTAAAGCAGTCCAGATCACAGTATAAGAGTGTGTGTCAGGGTGTGTGTCAGGGTGTGTGTGTCTCTATTTGGAGGCGAAGAAAGGTTTTATTTTCATGCTGATGGCCTTCAGGGAATACCAGCTCCCCTTCCAGTTCATCCACACCATGCCGTCGTCTGTGCCATGCTTGGCCATGCTGTTCGTGTAAGCCCCGCCAATGTAGTATCGACCATTGGGATTGGCCGAGTGGCAGCGGTTGTACCACCAACCACCTCCGTCCTCTTTAGAGCACTGCTTACTGGTGTCACCGGGAGTCCTAGAGGAGAGGAAGATTTTTAGATAGCTAACTAGCTTAAAATGCTTACTAACTAGTTACTTAGGACGCTATATAACTCTCTTAAGAAGCAAGATAACTAGCACACACACACACACACACACACACACACACACACACACACACACACACACACACACACACACACACACACACACACACACACACACACACACACACACACAGCTGTACCATTTGTCGTTGTCCCGGTCGTAGGTGCTGAACATCATGCCGTTGTGGATGGTCATGGTTCTGTTCACTCCAAACAGCTCTGTGGCGCCCTCTAGCAGGGTGTTGCCTGCAGTACCAGAGTAGCCGTCCACCGACAGCACGTAGTTACCGTTCTCTGAGTGGATGGTAAACTGACTGTACTTGGCATGCACCTGAACACAGAGAGGGGCGGGGCTGAGCAAGCTGTTGACCTTCAACCTGGACTGTAGACAGGTGTTTGTGTTTGTGTGTGTGTATGGGGGTGGGTGGGATGTTCTGTACCTTGTTCTGGGACCAGTCCTCCATTTCGATGAGGATCTCAGTGGGGCTCATCTTGGTCAGATGGCTGATTTGCTCATTACCCAGCCAGTATTCCCCTGTCACATGACCAGGGAGAGTACAATTATAGGCTACATGCTAGCTAGCATGGTAACTAACAGAACTCCCAGAATGCTGAGCATCCCAGAGGACCCTACCTGGAGTCTGGCAGTAGCCCTTGCCCACATCAAATGCGATGTTGCCGAAACCACGGCGATAGCTATCCCAGCGACGCCCAAAGTCTACACTACCATCCATCCTGTTCTGGATGAGAAGCCACCCTGGAGAGAGATAGACAGGTTAACACCCTGGAGAGAGAGACAGGTTAACACCCTGGAGAGACAGACAGGTTAACACCCTGGAGAAACATAGACAGGTTAACACCCTGGTAGGTAGACTGGCAGGTAGACAGACAGACAGACAGACAGACAGACAGACAGACAGACAGACATACAGACAGACAGACAGACAGACAGACAGACAGACAGACAGACAGGTGTTCTGACCCCCATTGTTGTTGTTCTGGTCACAGAAGACCTTGTATGGAAGGCTCTGAGGGTCAGGCTGGATCATGTACATCTGAGACTCTACACCACCCTTCCTGATGATATCCTCACACTCCTTACCTGGAATATAGAATATATATATATAGATAATATATACAATATACCATACATTAATTATATGATAGAATATATATACAATATATCATAGAATAGAAAATGTATAGGCTACAATAAACCATACATGATTTATACCAATATACCAATATAGACAGACAGACAGACAGACAGGTAGACAGGTATTACCAGAGACTACAGGGATAGGGCAGCTGGTGATGCATGGTTCTTTACAGTTCTCATTCTGGGTCTGGATGGCTTTCTCCAGCCTCTGGATCTTCTGTCGGATCTTGTCCAACACTCCCTATATCATATATCATAGTTATAACTCTGCCGGAGATATAATATAGGGTGACCAGACGTCCTCTTTTTCCCGGACATGTCCTCTTTTTGAAACCTAAAATTGTGTCCGGGCGGAATTTCAAAATTGTCCGGGAATTTGTTATTTCCCCCCCGTCAACAATCGCGCAGCAGCACCCCCCGCGCTGAAGTGTCCTCTTTTTGGCAAACTCAAATCTGGTCACCCTATATAATACCATCAAAACGCTAGCACTATCTGCTGACCCCAGCAGTGCTAGTGCACTAGCACAACTGTGGGAACAGTTGCTAACCATAGTATTAGCACTAGTGATGGACTAGCAGCTAATCCCTGCCCTAACCTAGGATTAGCATCTAATCCTAGCCCTAGCACTAGGATTAGCAGCTAACCCTAGCCGTAAAATTAGCAGCTAACCCTAACCATAACACTAGGATTAGCAGATAACCCTAGCCCTAGCACTAGGATTAGCAGACAACACTAACCCTAGCACTAGGATTAGCAGCTATCCCTAACCCTAGCACTAGGATTAGCAGCTAACCCTAGCCCTAGCACTAGGATTAGCAGCTAACCCTAGCCCTAGCAGTAGGATTGGCAGCTAAACATAGCACAAGGATTAGCAGCTAACCCTAAACCTAGCACTAGGATTAGCAGATAACCCTAGCCCTAGGATTAGCAGCTAACCCTAGTCCTAGCCCTGAAGACTAGATGCTAGCTCTGGTAGCCTACCTGCAGCAGTCTGATGTCGGAGGGGAAGGCATTGTCCACAGTCTCCTTGATGTAAGCGTGTTCCTCTTCTATGGTGCTGGTGTACTGACTCACCACCCCGTCGTTGTCTGCAGGAAAACATCAGATGTTAGCCACAGCTAATTGAACAGCAATGCATTGATCTTACAAGCTAATCTAGTATGTCAACAAGCTAATTTACCTAAGATCTACAGGCTAACAGCATGCTAAATGCTAACATAATGTCCTACAGGTAAACGTCATGCTGAAGGATAACTGCATGCTAAAGGCTAACATTATGCTTAAGACTAACTGCATGCTAATGTTAACTACATGCTAAAGGCTAACATCATGCTAAAGGCTAACTAGTGTTCTAACCATCGTTGACCCTCTGGCGCTCTCTGAGGACGTTGGACATGCGCTCCACGTAGTTGTAGATGTGGTTGGAGGAACGGGACAGCTCGTCTACCTGGTTCCTCAGGGGAGCCATGGCCTGGGGACAACACAGCCTTATCAATAGCTTACCTGCTGAGACATTCAACTGCTAAACTAGCTCAACTCGCTACATGAGCACGTAAAGCCTTACTTTAATACTATGTGATTTGCCATTTTTGTGTAGGTTGCTAGACCTAGCTAAGGAAATCGTAAGCGTTAGCTGAATGGTTCACTGAACACCTGAATACCTGCATGACGTTGGTCTCTTGCTTCACAATGGTGACCTTCAGCTCACAGCCGGTGGGACAGAGAACACCCTGTGGAAACATTATCACACATGATGTCATAACGTCATACATAGTCTCACATATCTCCTATCTCCACACTTGGTTTTAGTCTCATAGCCAGACCTATCTCCACACTGTGTTTCAGTCTCTCAGAGCCACACCTATCTCCACACTGTGTTTTAGTCTCTCAGAGCCAGACCTATCTCCACACTGTGTTTTAGTCTCTCAGAGCCAGACCTATCTCCACACTGTGTTTTAGTCTCTCAGAGCCAGACCTATCTCCACACTGTGTTTTAGTCTCTCAGAGCCAGACCTATCTCCACACTGTGTTTTAGTCTCTCAGAGCCACACCTATCTCCACACTGTGTTTTAGTCTCTCAGAGCCACACCTATCTCCACACTGTGTTTTAGTCTCTCAGAGCCACACCTATCTCCACACTGTTTTAGTCTCTCAGAGCCACACCTATCTCCACACTGTGTTTTAGTCTCTCAGAGCCACACCTATCTCCACACTGTGTTTTAGTCTCTCAGAGCCACACCTATCTCCACACTGTGTTTTAGTCTAATAGCCAGACCTATCTCCACACTGTGTTTTAGTCTCTCACAGCCAGACCTATCTCCACGCTGTGTTTTAGTCTCATAGCCACACCTATCTCCACACTGTGTTTTAGTCTAATAGCCAGACCTATCTCCACACTGTGTTTTAGTCTCTCACAGCCAGACCTATCTCCACGCTGTGTTTTAGTCTCATAGCCACACCTATCTCCACACTGTGTTTTAGTCTCATAGCCAGACCTATCTCCACACTGTGTTTTAGTCTCATAGCCAGACCTATCTCCACACTGTGTTTTAGTCTCTCAGAGCCACACCTATCTCCACACTGTGTTTTAGTCTCTCAGACCAGACCTATCTCCACACTGTGTTTTAGTCTCTCAGAGCCAGACCTATCTCCACACTTGGTTTTAGTCTAATAGCCAGACCTATCTCCGCACTTGGTTTTAGTCTCATAGCCAAACCTATCTCCACACTGTGTTTTAGTCTCTCACAGCCAGACCTATCTCCACGCTGTGTTTTAGTCTCATAGCCACACCTATCTCCACACTGTGTTTTAGTCTCATAGCCAGACCTATCTCCGCACTGTGTTTTAGTCTCTCAGAGCCAGACCTATCTCCACACTATGTTTTAGTCTCTCAGACCAGACCTATCTCCACACTGTGTTTTAGTCTCTCAGAGCCAGACCTATCTCCACACTTGGTTTTAGTCTAATAGCCAGACCTATCTCCGCACTTGGTTTTAGTCTCATAGCCAAACCTATCTCCACACTGTGTTTTAGTCTCTCACAGCCAAACCTATCTCCACACTGTGTTTTAGTCTCTCACAGCCAGACCTATCTCCACGCTGTGTTTTAGTCTCATAGCCACACCTATCTCCACACTGTGTTTTAGTCTCATAGCCAGACCTATCTCCACACTTGGTTTTAGTCTCATAGCCCTATCTCCACACTGTGTTTTAGTCTCATAGCCAGACCTATCTCCACACTGTGTTTTAGTCTCATAGCCCTATCTCCACACTGTGTTTTAGTCTCATAGCCAGACCTATCTCCACACTTGGTTTTACTCTCATAGCCAGACCTATCTCCACACTTGGTTTTAGTCTCATAGCCAGACCTATCTCCACACTTGGTTTTAGTCTCATAGCCAGACCTATCTCCACACTTGGTTTTAGTCTCATAGCCAGACCTATCTCCACACTGTGTTTTAGTCTCATATCCAGACCTATCTCCATACTTGGTTTTAGTCTCATAGCCAGACCTATCTCCACACTGTGTTTTAGTCTCTCATAGCCAGACCTCCACACTTGGTTTTACCGCTGTGCAAGCGCTGGAGAAAAGTGTGGCTCTACTCACTATCATTCTGGCATAGGGGAAAAAACGCTGTCTTGTTTGAATTTCTTTACCAATCACAATCGTCTTGGGTGGCGCTAAGCCCAGGATGCAGCGACAGTGCCCTTGCAAAATAGTGTTGGGGGGGGGGGGGGGGGCTTGTTGTGGGAGGCGAGCCCTGACATTAAAAATCCTGCAAAAGAAAAGGCCACATAAAACAGTAAAAGACGTATGTTGACGACGTGATTTGCCATTTTCAGATTGCTAGCTCAGAGGTTGTTGCGATGGTAACACGGAAGGTTAACAGATAGCGGAAGGGGAGGAGAATGCCGACTAAAATAGTCGCCCAATGGCAGGCTCATACCAACAACAACCTACATCCGGTGAGTTAGACGACATCATACATGATGTCATAACATGACACATGATGTCATTACATGACACATGACATCTTAACATCACATGACATCTATTAACAGTATTAACAGTATTATTAACAGTATTAACAGTAGTTATTAGTAGTATTTTTTATTTCTGACCAGTTGTTCGGAGGCATGTGTACATCCTCCAGCTTCCAGAGGACGCTCCTTCTCCTGCTCCTGCTTCACTCCTACAGGAGCTGGGGTGGGCCGGCTACTGTACCTACTTTAACATATACATAAACATATATTTACGCATATATTTTATATATATATATATATATATATATATATATATACAGTAACATATTATATTTATATTATATATAACATATATAACATAATATATAGTATATATAGTATGTATAACAGTAATATATTATTATATATATTACATATAACATATAATATATAGAATATATATAGTATATATAACAGTACTATATTATATATATATATATATATATATATATATATATATATATATATATATATATATATATATATATATATTATGTATAACATATAATATATAAAATATATATTGTATATATAGTATGTATGAAAGTAACCTGCTGCTACTGCCGGCCTGGGACCGGACAGGCTGGGGTTGAATGTAGGTGTCCCTTCGGTGGCTCAGAGGTCGGCTGCCCCGGGCGTCCAATTCAGTCTGACCCTGAATAACACACACACACACACATCAAATATGAGGATCACCTCTATCATATTTACTCTACTGAACAGAATAGAGCGATATAGAGTAGAGTGATAGAGTAGTGATAGAATAGAGTGATAGAATAGAGTGATAGAGTAATAATAGAGTAGTGATAGAATAGAGTGATAGAGTAGTGATAGAATAAAGTCATAGAATACAGTGATAGAATAGAGTGATAGAATAGAGTGATAGAGTAGAGTGATAGAGTAGTAATAGGATAGAGTGAGAAAGTAGTGATAGAACAGCATGATAGAGTAGAGTGATAGAATAGAGTGATAGAGTAGAGTGATATAGTAGTAATAGAATAGAGTGAGAAAGTAGTGATAGAACAGCGTGATAGAGTAGAGTGATAGAACAGAGTGATAGAGTAGAGTGATAGAATAAAGTGATAGAATAGAGTGATAGAGTAGTGATAGAATAGAGTGATAGAGTAGAGTGATAGAGTAGTGATAGAAAAGAGTGATAAAGTAGTGATAGAAAGTGTGATGGAATAGAGTGATAGAGTAGAGTAAGAAAGTAGTGATATACTAGAGTGATAGAGTAGTTATAGAATAGAGTGATAGTTAAGTGATAGAGTAGAGTGATAGAGTAGTGATAGAATATATTGATAGAGTAGAGTGATATAGTAATGATAGAATAGAGTGATAGAGTAGAGGTATAGAGTAGTGATAGAATAGAGTGCAGAGTAATAATAGAATAGAGTAATAGAATCGATTGATAGAGTAGAGTGATAGAATAGAGAGATAGAGAGTAGAGTGATGGAGTAGTAATAGAATAGAGTGATAGAGTAAAGGTATAGAGTAGTGATAGAATAGAGTGACAGTGTAAAGTAATAGAATAGATTGACAGAGTAGAGTGATAGAATAGAGTGATAGAGAGTAGAGTGATGGAGTAGTAATAGAGTAGAGTGATAGAGTAGAGGTATAGAGTAGTGATAGAATAGAGTGACAGTGTAAAGTAATAGAGTGATATAGGAGAGTGATATAGTAGAGTGATAGAGCATTCAGCAGACTGATATCAAGAATATAATATAATGATAAATTAGAGTAGTGATAGAGCATTCAGCAGACTGATATAAAGAATAAATTATAGTGATAAATTAGAGTAGTGATAGAGCATTCAGCAGACTGATATAATGAGTAGATTATAGTGATAAATTAGAGTAGAGATAGAGCATTCAGCAGACCTTACCCTTGAAGTGTTACTCATTGGCCGTGCTGGACCCTAAAATCCAAATATATATATAAATATATAAATAAAAGAGAGGTAGGTAGGACATATATATACAAATGCATTTAATGAAGTGGTGGATAATAGAAGACAATAAAATCGAACAGTAAATTAATAACTTTATATAGTAGTATTCATTTTACCATGTCGTAGTCGTCATATTCGAGGGGGTCACTAGCCCAGGCCAAGATGACACACAGAGACAATAACAGCAGAATCCTCATCTTCACTCTATCCCTCCTTCTACCCACTCTAGTCCTCGATGCAGAGCTTGGTTCTGACAGTAGGGAGGAGAGTTCTTCTAACTCTAGTAATGTGAGGAGTCGGTTTCTGGTGTAACAATCAGAGCAGCACTGGCTTTTATAGTCATTAGGCCCTGCCCTTTTTCCCATCCCATGATGCAACAGTCAACAGCAATGTTTAGCCAATGACTCACGGTCTCAAAGTCCTCTCTGATAGGATTAACACACACACATAGACAAACACAAACTTTTTTGCTGCTTTTTTCCTTATTATTGCATATAATATGTGTTTGTTAAGACATGCATGTTAAAATGTGCTTGTTACAATGTGTGTGTTTGTTAATATGTGGGTGTTGGTTAATATGTGTTCATGAATATGTATGTGTCCGTTAATATGTGCTTGTTAATATGTGTGTGTTTGTTAAAATGTGTTGGTTAATATGTGTGTGTTCGTTAAAATGTGTTGTTAATATGTGTGTTCGTTAACATGTGTGTGTTTGTTAACATGTGTGTTCGTTAATATGTGTTTGTTAATATACGCATTAACATGCGTGTGTTTGTTAATATGTGTTCATTAATATGTGTGTGTTCGTCAACATGTGTGTGTTCATTAATATATGTCTGTTAACGTTTATGTTCATTAATATGTGCTTGTTAATATGTGTGTGTTCATTAATATCTGTTTATTATTTTTTGCTTGTTAAAGGAAAACCAAAGCAAATCACAACGTAGATGAAAGTGATGTCGTGGGGTATATAGTAGTTATTGATCCGGCTCAAAATCTCCTCTTAAACGCACAAATCTTTTAAATTGTAATATAAGACGTAAATATGGACTCCAACTGCCCTCTATTAAGCTGCTATAGCTCTTAAATCACCTTTAATAATACTAGTATAGTGCTTAAATTTTACAGCACCTTTAATAATACTAGTACATGTATATATAAAAGATCTTAAATCTTACCTACAGCACCTTTAATAACGACGCGGAGGCGTGAACGGTTGCTTCCGCGAAGTCCATTAATTTATGTTAATGGACACCTCGAAGGGCATTATCCCGCTTATACCATGGTCACTTGCCAAAGAAAATAAATTAAGACCATTAATTAATATTTGCATGCGTTTTACAATCAAAATATACAGTTTTTCACAAGCCATAATTTAGTTTCCCTAGTAACGCCTGAGGATCAGACTAATACCTGGAACAATCATTACCCTCCCGTAAGGTTCTTATGCAACGGAAACGTTGTTCACTCCTCCAGTAAATAGGACAGACCTTAGATACGACTCGGCAACGGGAGGTATTCTAGTCCGCTCAGCTATGAGCCAGAGAGCTGACGTAATGCATTGTACATCGGGAACCGCGACGGCCTATACTTTCAACATAAAGTGTACATATTTATAATTTGAAATTCGTCCCAGCCTTTATACCACAGATACTATAGGGTCTATAGCATATAACTGCGTTTTCTGATTACAGTTTAATGCATTTTTCACAATTTACCAGCTGTCGTTTTGAAGACTAATCACCGCGCCATTTGTTTCAATGGGAATCGCGACGGTCTATACTTTCAACATAAAGTGTACATATTTATAATTTGAAATTCGTCCCAGCCTTTATACCACAGATACTATAGGGTCTATATTGCATATAACCGCGTTTTCTGATTACAGTATAATGCATTTTTCACAATTTACCAGCTCTCGTTTTGAAGGCTGACCAGACAATTTGACTGGAACTACTTAGCAGGTGTCCATATAGCAGGGATTAATGGACACCCTGCAGCCAATCAGAATCGAGTATTCCCTCTCCGTTGCCATGGTTACCATCTAGCGTTTGAGCCAGCGCAGTAATCTAACTGTAATCAGGCAATTTGACCCGAACGTCTTTCCTAGGTGTACATTAACACTTTTTAACGTACACCCTCCAGCCAATCAGAATCGAGTATTCACCCAGACCATGGTATATACTGTATATATATATATATATATATATATATATATATATATATATATATATATATATATATATAATAGATCTTAACATGTTGAGTACTGATAGCAGACCCTGCTCATTAAGCAGACCTTTAGGCTGAGGCTGTGGACACAGATGGGGAAGTTTGACATCAGAGTACAGTTTGTCTATTTAAACAAAGAATGACGCAAATCCCACGCTAAAATACACACGCGCACACCTACCCACCCACACATATGGAAGCAAATCTGTACCATAATTCAAATTAAAGTGGATTAACAGAAATGCTTTTTCATTTTCAGAATATAGCTGCATTTTTTGACACATAAATAAAATGAATAATAAATCATCCATACTGCATTTTCATTTTCTTCTTCAATATTGCTCATGTTGTAACTTAATTAAAATGAAAAAGAAAAGGACATTTAAGATTTAATTTTCAAAAGATGCCCCGGCAAATAGTTACCAAAATTCAATTTGAAATGTAAAATCTGAAAATTAAAATGCATTAGCAGAAAGGCATTTTCATTTCAAGGTCATTGCTGCATTATTTGATTCATAAATAAAATAAATAATAGATCATCCAAACTGCATTTTCATTTTCTTCTTCAAGACTGCTAATTTTATGACACAACTAAAAAGAAAACAAAGAGGACATTGCTTTTTCGTTTTCATGCCCGCCCCCCGCAAAAAAGAGTCCATAATTCAATTTGAATTCGCAATCCCAAGCGGTGCAGGAGAGTGACGTCAGTGGCCGCTATTCTTCTTCAGTTCAGAGTCTGACTGCGATACGCATTTAATACGTTAGGGGGCGGTGAGCATATTTGACGCTGGGGCAAGAGGAGAGTGTGAAGTAGAGTGCGCTGGTACAGCCAGGCTGCTCAGGCTGTGTGACGAGCAGTGGCGACTGGTCATTAGGGGCAAGTGGGGCTCTGCCCCACCTACTCTCACAAGAAAAAAAAAAATGAAAAAAAAAGAATTAAAATGAAAAAAAAAAAAAAATTATATATATATTTTTTAAATATATATATATATATATTTCAAAAAAATCTCCCCAGAAAGTACTGTAAAATAATAAGTTTGGCGCTTTTAGTTCATTTTTAGTCGACCCTAGCTTGCTTCTTCAGACTGAGTTCATCTGGACCACCAGCCCAATTAGCCTAGTCCTAACTAGACCTTCGTACTCATTTCATTCATACTCATGGTCTAGAACTGCTATAGAGACAAACGATTTCTCACTTGAAGGCGGGTGCTGTTGAAGTTTAAAACCTATTGGCTCTGCCCAGTGCCACTCTGGATCTGCCTTAACCAATCGCTAACGTTTGGTCATGACGTATTTCATGCGCCAGAAACCACGTTGCGCGCAGTATACAAACGGCAGATGCAGTGAGCATTAGCATTAGCCTGGTTCCGCTCGCCTCCGTACTTCCGCTCAATAACTGAAATTCGCGCACGACCTATACATCACTGTTCTCAGGCCGCGCCTCCTGTTCGCTGATTGGAAGGCACATTTGAGGGAAAAGAAATCGTTCTAACATACAGCACTCCCAGACTGGCCTAGAACTCTAGACACCCCCTAGCGGCAGCAAATTTATTTGGCAGCTAGTGTAGGTCTAGCACAGCTCAGTCGGCTTTTTGGTGCTGGGAACACCAAGTATGTCTGACCAATCACAGCGTGAGGGGCGGAGTCGGAAGCCGGGCTACCATGGGGGGGGCGATTGTTGACGGGGGGGGGGGGGGGTGCTGCGCGATTTGTTGACCGGGGGGGGGGGGGGGGGGGAACTGTGTGCGGGAACTGTGTGCCGTTGTAAAACCTCACAAAAAAGAGGCAGCGTTTGGTAACGGGAACGGAGTTACTGAATTTAAAAAAGTAACGGCGTTACGTAACGGCGTTACTAATAACGCGTTACTACCCAACACTGGTCATCAGTAATAAGCGACAACAGATTATGATTGGTTTATTGAATCATTTACATGCGTGTCTTAACCAAAGTCTTAACCAAACCACAAATAGCTCCGCGTTGCCAAGCAACACATCAACATTTCCTGTTACCGCAGGCTACTGTATCTGTTATTATTAGGACAGCTGTAAAGCGGAGGGATACATGTATAGTTAAAAGTCCCAGTGCTATTACACTGAATATCATGAATGCCTCTTGTCTAATCAAATGACTCGGTCGGAACTAACTGTTGTATAATAACCCATAATAGTATAATAGCAATAATACTAGTCTCAGTATAGCAGAGCTCATGTATTTGTTGGTTCATCACTTCGGCCAGTAGTTCAGCAAAAGAGAGTGGCGCCATCTCCAGGTTACATCAGGTATCACACCTTCACACGATACATACCATCTGTATTGAATAGTAACCACTACATGAATATAGGAATATATTAGTAGAGGGGAGAGGTGAGGATGAGAGGAGAGGAAGCGAGGAGAAGAGAGGAAGCGAGGAGAAGAGAGGAGAGGAGGCGAGGAGGAGGGGAGAGAAGAGGCGATGAGAGGGGAGGTGAGGAGAGTAGAAGAGGAGTGGAGAGAAGGCAAGGTGAGGACAGGGGAAGAGAGGAGAGGAGGCAAGAAGAGGAGAGGAGAGGAGGGGAGGAGGCAAGGCGAGGAAAGGAGAGGAGAGTTCAAGGACACAGGGCAGCTGTAGACTAACCCAAGTAAACTCGCACACACACACACACACACACACACACACACACACACACACACACACACACACACACACACACACATACATGCACACGTACACACACACACACACAGATTGAAGAACATGTACATGTTCAGTGTGACTTCAGCAGCCATCGTCCTCACACTGGGGCACGTAAGCCCCGATACCGCTCAGTCTGGCCCCATACCGCTCAGTCTGGCCCCATACCGCTGAGTCTGGCCCAATACCGCTCAGCTGGCCCAATACCGCTCAGCTGGCCCAATACCGCTCAGTCTGGCCCAATACCGCTCAGCTGGCCCAATACCGCTCAGCTGGCCCAATACCGCTCAGTCTGGCCCAATACCGCTCAGCTGGCCCAATACCGCTCAGTCTGGCCCGATACCGCTCAGTCTGGCAGCAGTAATAGGTTAGTACCATAGGTTAGCATAAGTAGATAGTAATAGGTTATTCATAGGTTAGTATAATTAGATAGTAATAGATTAGTATCATAGGTTAGTATAATTAGATAGTAATAGGTTAGTTCATAGGTTAGTATAATTAGATAGTAATAGATTAGTATCATAGGTTAGTATAATTAGATAGTAATAGGTTAGTTCATAGGTTAGTATAATTAGATAGTAATAGATTAGTATCATAGGTTAGTATAATTAGATAGCAATAGATTAGTATCATATAAACTACATTTACATCTACTGTCAATCAACAGGAAACAGGAAGTGGTGTTTAGGCCTGAGCCTCCTGGGCAGAAGTACCAACAATGGCAGATGTTTCTGTGGTTTAATAAGAGGAAAAGGAAGAACACACACACACACACACACACAGATTGAAGAACATGTACATGTTCAGTGTGACTTCAGTGGCCATCGTCCTACTGGGGCACGTAAGCCCCGATACCGCTCAGTCTGGCAGCAGTAATAGGTTAGTATCATAGGTTAGCATAAGTAGATAGTAATAGGTTAGTTCATAGGTTAGTATAGTTAGATAGTAATAGATTAGTATCATAGGTTAGTATAATTAGATAGTAATAGGTTAGTTCATAGGTTAGTATAATTAGATAGTAATAGGTTAGTTCATAGGTTAGTATAATTAGATAGTAATAGGTTAGTTCATAGGTTAGTATAATTAGATAGTAATAGGTTAGTTCATAGGTTAGTATAGTTAGATAGTAATAGATTAGTATCATAGGTTAGTATAATTAGAGGTTAGTTCATAGGTTAGTATAATTAGATAGTAATAGATTAGTATCATAGGTTAGTATAATTAGATAGTAATAGGTTAGTTCATAGGTTAGTATAGTTAGATAGTAATAGATTAGTATCATAGGTTAGTATAATTAGAGGTTAGTTCATAGGTTAGTATAATTAGATAGTAATAGATTAGTATCATAGGTTAGTATAATTAGATAGTAATAGGTTAGTTCATAGGTTAGTATAATTAGATAGTAATAGGTTAGTATCATAGGTTAGTATAATTAGATAGCAATAGATTAGTATCATATAAACTACATTTACATCTACTGTCAAACAACAGGAAACAGGAAGTGGTGTTTAGGCCTGAGCCTCCTGGGCAGAAGTACCAACAATGGCAGATGTTTCTGTGGTTTAATAAGAGGAAAAGGAAGAACACACGCACGCGCGCACACACACACACACACACACACACACACACACACACACACACACACACACACACACACACACACACACACACACACACACACACACACACACAGATTGAAGAACATGTACATGTTCAGTGTGACTTCAGTGGCCATCGTCCTACTGGGGCACGTAAGCCCCGATACCGCTCAGTCTGGCCCCATAACGCTCAGTCTGGCCTGGTACCGCTCAGTCTGGCCCGTACTGCTCAGTCTGGCCTGGTACCGCTCAGTCTGGCCCATACCGCTCAGTCTGGCCTGGTACCGCTCAGTCTGGCCCGTACTGCTCAGTCTGGCCCGATACCACTCAGTCTGGCCCGATACCGCTCAGCTGGCCCAATACCGCTCAGCTGGCCCAATACCACTCATTCTGGCCCAATACCGCTCAGTCTGGCCTGATACCGCTCAGTCTGGCCCAATACCGCTCAGTCTGGCCCAATACCGCTCAGTCTGGCCCAATACCACTCAGTCTGGCAGCAGTAATAGGTTAGTATCATAGGTTAGCATAAGTAGATAGTAATAGGTTAGTTCATAGGTTAGTATAATTAGATAGTAATAGGTTAGTTCATAGGTTAGTATAATTAGATAGTAATAGGTTAGTTCATAGGTTAGTATAATTAGATAGTAATAGGTTAGTTCATAGGTTAGTATAGTTAGATAGTAATAGATTAGTATCATAGGTTAGTATAATTAGAGGTTAGTTCATAGGTTAGTAGGGCCAGTTAGATAGTAATAGGTTAGATAGTAATAGATTAGTATCATAGGTTAGTATAATTAGATAGCAATAGATTAGTATCATATAAACTACATTTACATCTACTGTCAATCAACAGGAAACAGGAAGTGGTGTTTAGGCCTGAGCCTCCTGGGCAGAAGTACCAACAATGGCAGATGTTTCTGTGGTTTAATAAGAGGAAAAGGAAGAACACACACACACACACACACACACACACACAGATTGAAGAACATGTACATGTTCAGTGTGACTTCAGTGGCCATCGTCCTACTGGGGCACGTAAGCCCCGATACCACTCAGTCTGGCCCCATACCGCTCAGTCTGGCCCAATACCGCTCAGTCTGGCCCAATACCGCTCAGTCTGGCCCCATACCGCTCAGTCTGGCCCGGTACCGCTCTGTCTGGCCCAATACCGCTCAGTCTGGCCCGATACCGCTCAGTCTGGCCCGATACCGCTCAGTCTGGCCCAATACCGCTCAGTCTGGCCCGATACCGCTCAGTCTGGCCCAATACCGCTCAGTCTGGCCCGATACCGCTCAGTCTGGCCCGATACCGCTCAGTCTGGCCCAATACCGCTCGGTCTGGCCCAATACCGCTCAGTCTGGCCCAATACCGCTCAGTCTGGCAGCAGTAATAGGTTAGTATCATATAAGTAGATAGTAATAGGTTAGTTCATAGGTTAGTATAGTTAGATAGTAATAGATTAGTATCATAGGTTAGTATAGTTAGATAGTAATAGGTTAGTTCATAGGTTAGTATAGTTAGATAGTAATAGATCAGTATCATAGGTTAGTATAATTAGATAGTAATAGGTTAGTTCATAGGTTAGTATAGTTAGATAGTAATAGATTAGTATCATAGGTTAGTATAATTAGATAGTAATAGGTAGTTCATAGGTTAGTATAATTAGATAGTAATAGATTAGTATCATAGGTTAGTATAATTAGATAGCAATAGATTAGTATCATATAAACTACATTTACATCTACTGTCAATCAACAGGAAACAGGAAGTGGTGTTTAGGCCTGAGCCTCCTGGGCAGAAGTACCAACAATGGCAGATGTTTCTGTGGTTTAATAAGAGGAAAAGGAAGAACACACACACACACACACACACACACACATACACATACACACACACACACACACACACACACACACACATACACACACACACACACACACACACACACACACACACACACACACACACACACACACACACACACACATAGTATACCTCTTTTCACTGTGATGTGAAAAACATTACTGTAAACGTACAGCTGTCAGATCATCACCAGCACCACAACATGCAACAGGTGAGCAAACGCACTTATAAACACATTTAGTTAAATGTATAAACACATTTAGTTACGTTAGATAAGCAGCAAATCGTGTTCTGTTCCAAGTCTTTCAGGAGGCCTTTGAAAACAGCAAGTGAAAACAGTAACTCAATCTTTGCACTTTTGCACTTTTTTGTGCAGATGTGACAAATAAAGTTCTTGAATCTCTTGAAAAAAGTGAGAGTAGATCAAATCTAGTATTTTTTGCAGCTTGTTCCAGGATGATGGGGCTGCATAAGAGAAAGCTTTCTTACCCATCTCAGTCCTGACACGGGCTACAGACAACTGGAGCACATCTTGTGAGCTAGACCATAATGAACATATGAGCAGAAGAAGTAAGGAGGAAGCAAGCCAGCAGAGACTTGTAGATAAAACCAGTGTAGTTACATTTATAACAGTAAGGTGACATTTATAAACACACATTGTATAGTTACATGTATAAACACATTGTATAGCTACTTTTGTAACAGTATATTTACATTTATAACATTATAGTTACTAGTATATAGTTATATTTATAAACACATTGTATAGTTACATTTATAAGAGTATAGTTATATTTATAAACACATTGTGTAGTTACATTTATAACAGTATAGTTACATTTATAAACACATTCTATAGTTACATTTATAAATACATTTTATAGTTACATTTATAAACACATGGTATAGTTACATTTATAACAGTATAGTTAACACATGTATAGTTACATTTATAACAGTAAGGTGACATTTATAAACACATTGTATCGTTACAAATATAAACACATTGTGTAGTTATATTAATAAAAACATTGTATAGTTACATTTATAACAGTACAGTAACATCACTAAATGCATTGTATAGTTACATGTGTAACACTATAGTTACACTTATAAACACATGTATACTTACAGTTATAAACACATGTATAGTTACAGTTATAACAGTTACATTTATAACACTATAGTTACATTTATAACAGTAAGGTGACATTTATAAACACATTGTATAGTTACATTTATTAAACACATTGTATAGTTATGATGATACGACTTTGTGGTCGTATCATCAGATCTGCGGCCGTATATCTTGGACACTCGGGTGAAGAGAAGAGCAGAGCTGTCAACTGATCACCACCTGGTGGTGAGTTGGATCAGATGGAAGGGGGAGGCTGCCGGACAGACCTGGTAAACCCAAACGTGTAGTGAGGGTGAACTGGGTGGTCCGCAAAGTCTTCAACTCCCACCTCCGGAAGAATTTTTCACACATCCCGGGGGAGGTTGGGGACATGGAATCCGAGTGGGTCATGTTCAAAACCTCCATTGCAGAGGCGGCTGCTAGGAGCTGTGGTCGGAAGGTAGTCGGTGCCTGTCGTGGCGGTAACCTAAGAACCCATTGGTGGACACCAGCGGTGAAGGAAGCCATCAAGCTGAAGAAGGAGGCCTTTCGGGCTTGGCTGGCCCAGGGGTCTCCTGAGGCAGCAGACGTACCAGCAGGCTAGAAGGGCTGCGGCTTCAGCGGTCACTGAAGCAAAAACCCGAGTGTGGGAGGAGTTCGAGGAGGCTATGGAGAAGGACTTTTGGTCGGCCTCAAGGAAGTTCTGGCAAACTGTTCGGCAACCAAGCAGGGTTTGGCTCAGGCTGTGTTCAGCCGGGGAGGAGAACTGCTGACCCAGACCGGGGATATTGTCGGGCAGTGGAAAGAGCACTTTGAGGAACTCCTGAACCCGACCAATACGTCCTCAGTGGAAGAGGCAGAGTCTGAAGACTTGGGTGAAGTCTCGTCCATACTCCTGGCAGAGGTCTCTGTGGCAGTCAAAAAGCTCCTTGGGCTCCTTGGGCTGTCTTGGCTGACACGCGTCTTCAGTGTCACGTGGATGTCGGGTACAGTACCTGTGGAGTGGCAGACCGGGGTGGTGGTTCCCATTTTCAAAAAGGGTGACCGGAGGGGGGGGGGGGTGCTGGAAAGGAGGCTCCGGCCGATTGTCGAACCTCAGATTCAGGACGAACAATGCGGATTCCGTCCTGGACATGGAACAGTGGACCAGCTCTTTACCCTTGCAGGGTTGCTGGAGGGGGCATGGGAGTTTGCCCATCCAGTCTACATGTGTTTTGTGGACCTGGAGAAGGCTTATGTGTCCCTGTCCTTATGCGTCGGGGGATCCTGTGGGAGGTACTGAGGGAGTATGGGGTAACAGGGCCGTTGGTACGAGCTGGGCCTTGTCCAGATGGCTTGTCCAGTCTCAGTGGGTGTTGGACTCCGCCAAGGTTGCCCCTTGTCCCCGATTCTGTTTGTGATATTCATGGACAAGATCTCAAGGCGCAGCCGAGGTGAGGAGAATGTCCGGTTTGGGAACCTCAGAATTGCATCTCTGCTTTTTGCAGATGATGTGATTTTGTTGGCCTCATCAGACCGTGACCTCCAGCACGCACTGGGACGGTTTGCAGCCGAGTGTGAAACGGTCGGGATGAGAGTCAGCACCTCCAGGTCTGAGGCCATGGTTATCTGCCGGAAAACGGTGAATTGCTCCCTTCGAGTTGGGAGCAAGTTGCTGCCTCAAGTGAAGGAGTTCAAGTATCTCGGGATCTTGTTCTCGAGTGAGGGGAAAATGGAGCGTGAGATGGACAGGCGGATTGGTGTGGCGTCAGCAGTGATGTGGGCATTGTACCGGACCGTTGTGGTGAAGAAGGAGCTGAGCCGGAACGGCGAAGCTCTCAATTTACCAGTCTATCTACATCCCAACCCTCACCTATGGTCATGAGCTTTGGGTAGTGACCGAAAGAACGAGATTGTGAATACAAGCAGCCAAAATGAGTTTCCTCCGAAGGGTGGCTGGGCTCAACCTTAGAGATAGGGTGAGGAGCTCGGAGATCTGGAGGGAGCTCGGAGTAGAGCCGCTGCTCCTTTGCGTTGAAAGGAGCCAGTTGAGGTGGTTCGGGCATCTGATCAGGATGCCTCCTGCTCGCCCCCCAGTGTATAGTTACATTTCTAAACACATTGTATAGTTACATTTCTAAAAACATTGTATAGTTCAATTTATAATAGTATAGTTAAATTTATAACAGTATCGTAACATTTATAAACACATTGTATCTCTCTCTCTCTGTCTCGCTCCACGTGGGCAGGATGAGTCTGCTCTCCATCCTGTCCTCCTCTTTTCTCCTTCTCCTGCTCTCCGTCTCCAGGGGTCAAAGGTCATCCTGTGACCTCTGTGACCTCCACATGTCCTGCGACTGTTCCCGTCAGGGGTTCTCCACCGTTCCCATGATAACCCAGCAGGCTATCACCCTTGACCTGTCCTTCAACGTCATCGCAGAGGTTACCGAGGATGACTTGCGGGATCACACCCCCCTGAGGGTCCTCCATTTCCGTGGTAATTTTTTTAAAATTGGGCTAGTATTGAGCAAGAGGGCTTCAGCTGTCAGCCGTGATATGGCAGCAATGTAAAACTATAGGGGCAAGTCAATGTACATCCTCTGAAAGTGCTTGTTTTGCCACTGAGGCTCAGATTGTTATTAGACGTGTCTGACAACATTATGGAAAGGATCCCTGCAGAGGAATAAAACCTTTGTCTTTATCTTTCACTTGATCCGGTCTGTTTGTTATTGTGCCCAACCAAATCTCACAGAGGAGAGTTCAGAGCGAGACTTGTCCTTGGCGAGACTTGGTTAGTTACCCTGTAGTTTAACATTACTGACTGTTTGGCCAATGCCGGCTGAAGCCGTCTCGCTCAATATTGGACCAATTGCAAAAATTGTTGTCCACATTAGTCCCTGAGACCCAAAATGATGGGATCATAAGGTCCTGGTTGAAAAATCCTGATGTTATCCTTTATCATTTTATAATAAAACTACTCACAAGGTCAGGTATTTAATATATATTAATAATTTAATAAATATTAATAAGGAGGTCAGGTTTTCAACAGATATGAATAATTTCAAATATATTAATGAGGTCAGGTGTTCAACAGATATTAATAATGTAATAGATATTAATGAGGTCAGGTGTTCAACAGATATGAATAAGGTGTTTCCCAGGTGAGTTGAGGTGCGTGTGCAGCGCCAGCTGAAACCAGAGTTTTATGACCTCCTGAGGAAGGGAGGAGAACCTTATCATATCTCCTACCTAAGGAACAGGATAGAGGCACTACATATCTCCGACCTAGGGAACAGGATAGAGGCACTATCATATCTCCTACCTAGGGAACAGGATAGAAGTGGTCTCCTGCCAGGCCTTCACTACGCTGGAGAGGTTGGAGGTGTTGGATCTGTCCCAGAACCGTCTCTCCACACTCAACTCAACCTGGTTCATTGGGCTGGGCTCCCTTCACACCCTCAACCTACTAGACAACCCATACAGGTAATACTAACTAACCCATACTAACTAACCTGTACAGGTTATACTAACTAACCCATACAAACTATCCCATACAGGTAATACTAACTAACCCATACATGTAATACTAACTAACCCATACTAAATAACCCAGACAGGTTATACTAACTAACCCATACAAGTTATACTAACTAACCCATACAAACTAACCCATACTAACAAACCCATACAGGTAATACTAACAAACCCATACTAACTAACCTGTACAGGTGATACAAACTAACCCATACAGGTAATACTAACTAACCCATACTAACTAACTAACCCATACAGGTAGTACTAACTAACCCAAAAAGGTAATACTAACTTACCCATACAGGTAATACTATTGAACCCATACTAACTAACCCATACAGGTAATACTAACTAACCCATACAGGTAATACTGATGAACCCATACTAATTAACCCATACAGGTAATACAAATGTACCCATACAGGTAACCCATACATAATACTATAATACTAACTTACCCATACTAACTAACTTATACAGGTTATACTAACAAACCCATACTAACTAACCCATACAATTAATACTAACTAACCCATACAGGTAATAAAAACGTACTCATACTAACAAACCAATACAGGTTATACTAACGAACCCATACTAACTAACCCTAGGGACCAACAAACATTGCTTTTGTTCTCCTCCTCTCCTGTCTCCCTCTCCTGTCTCCCTCTCTCCTCCTATCCCTCTCTCACCCTCCTCTCCTCCTTCTCCTCTGGTCAGGGTCCTGGGGGATCTTCCTCTCCTCCAGGGTGTGTCTAGGTTGAGGAGGTTAGGGATAGGAGGTGCTGCTCTACAGGAGCTGAGAAGAGGAGATCTGGAAGGAGTCACTCACCTGGAGGAGCTCACTCTGAACGCCAACAACCTGCAGAGGTGTGTTTGTGTGCAGGTGTGTGTGTGTGTGTGTGTGTGTGTGTGTGTGTGTGTCTCCAGGTAGTCTAGAGTGAGTCTAACTCTGTCTGCAGGTATGAACCAGGTAGCCTGGCGTACATCTGGCCTCTGGGTCGTGTTCTGGTGAACCTCAGGGGTCCGTTCCTCACCCAGCTGGACCTGGCAGCCTCCCTGCTCTGGGACGTCTCGTACCCAGAGACCCAGCTGGTTCTGTCCGACCTCATACTGACCACAAGCCAGTCAGTCCAGCCCTTCTCCCAGACCACCCTCCGCAGGGTCAGGTCAGTACCACATGGTCAGTACCAGGTCAGTACCACCTGGTCAGTACCACCTGGTCAGTACCTGGTTGGTACTACCTGGTCAGTACCACCTAGTCAGTACCAGTACCTTGCCGGTACCACCTGGTCAGTACCAGTACCTGGTCAGTACCAGGTCAGTACTGGGTCAGTACCACCTCGGTACCTGCTCTGTACCGCCTAGTCAGTACCATCTGGTCAGTACTGGGTCAGTACCACCTGGTCAGTACCTGGTCGGTACCACCTGGTCAGTACCAGTACCTGGTCAGTACCAGGTCAGTACCACCTGGTCGGTAACAGATCAGTACCACCTGGTCAGTACCACCTATTCAGTACCGGGTCAGTACCACCTGGTCCATACCTGGTCGGTAACACCTGGTCAGTACCGGGTCAGTACCACCTGGTCAGTAATGGGTCAGTACTGGGTCAGTACCACCTGGTCAGTAATGGGTCAGTACTGGGTCAGTACCACCTGGTCGGTACCAGCACCTGCACTCAGTTTAGTTCTGGAGCAACAGGAGAGAGGAGATCAATCAAGGGTAATTTCTCCACTGACAGGTCTCTCTCCTTCTCCAACGTGTCTCTGTCTGACGAGGCCATCATCAGCTTCCTGCAGGTGACCACCAGAGCTCCACTCACCTTTGTCTCTGTTGATGATGTCACAATGATTGGTCAGGGCAGGTGAGACATACACACACTATGCACGCACGCCATACACACTATACACTATATACACACTTACACACACGCCAGACACACAATACACACTATATACACACTATGTACACACACGCCAGACACACTATACACACTATATACACACTATGTACACACGCCAGACACACTATACACACTATGTACACACACACGCCAGACACACTATACACACTATGTACACACACACGCCAGACACACAATACACACTATATACACACTATGTACACACGCCAGACACACTATACACACTATGTACACACACACGCCAGACACACAATACACACTATACACACTATGCACACACGCCAGACACACTATACACACTATGTACACACTATATGCACACACAATCCATACAGTCTCAACATGTACTTGTCTAGTTCACCAGCTAATAGTTGCAACATGTACTTGTTTAGTTAACTAACTAGTAGTCTCAACATGTACTTGTCTAGTTAACTAACTAGTAGTCTCAACATGTACATGTCTAGTTAACTAACTAGTAGTCTCAACATGTACTTGTCTAGTTAACTAACTAGTAGTCTCAACATGTACATGTCTAGTTAACTAACTAGTAGTCTCAACATGTACTTGTCTAGTTAACTAACTAGTAGTCTCAACATGTACATGTCTAGTTAACTAACTAATAGTCTCAACATGTACTTCTCTAGTTAACTAACTACTAGTCTCAACATGTACTTGTCTAGTTAACTAACTAATAGTCTCAACATATAGACAGTGTATGGTATGTGTTCTGTGTTTGGTGCTGAAGCTGGGAGAGGGCTAACTTGACAGATCACCAGAGTATGGATGAGTTCCTGGTCCGAGACGGGAAGCTTCTGGACACGTTTCAGTTCAGCTCATTGGTTCAGCTCGGCTTCCTGTTGGTCTACCCTCGGAAGGTCTCTGTGATTGGCTGCAAGGTAAGAAGAGGCTGTCTGTGATTGGCTGTAGGTTAATGGGAGGCTGTCTGTGATCACAGATGTACAATCATTTCAAATATCTTAGAAGACAAAAACCCATAACTGTAAAAAAGCATAGAACCCCATCCATCTATTATCTCTACCTCCCTCTGCCTCTCTCTACCTCCCTCTGCTTCTCTCTACCTCCCTCTGCTTCTCTCTACCTCCCTCTGCTTCTCTCTACCTCCCTCTGCCTCTCTCTACCTCCCTCTGCCTCTCTCTACCACCCTCTGCCTCTCTCTACCTCCCTCTGCCTCTCTCTACCTCCCTCTGCCTCTCTCTACCACCCTCTGCCTCTCTCTACCTCCCTCTGCCTCTCTCTACCACCCTCTGCCTCTCTCTACCTCCCTCTGCCTCTCTCTACCTCCCTCTGCCTCTCTCTACCACCCTCTGCCTCTCTCTACCTCCCTCTGCCTCTTGCTACCTCCCTCTACCTCTCTCTACCTCCCTCTGCCTCTCTCTACCTCCCTCTGCTTCTCTCTACCTCCCTCTGCTTCTCTCTACCTCCCTCTGCCTCTCTCTACCTCCCTCTGCCTCTCTCTACCACCCTCTGCCTCTCTCTACCACCCTCTGCCTCTTGCTACCTCCCTCTGCCTCTCGCTACCTCCCTCTGCCTCTCGATACCTCCCTCTACCCCTCTCTGCTTCTCTCTACCCCCCTCGGCCTCTCTCTACCTCCCTCTACCTCTCTCTACCTCCCTCTGCCTCTCGCTACCTCCCTCTGCCTCTCTCTACCTCCCTCTACCTCTCTCTACTTCCTTCTGCCTCTCTCTACCATTCTGCCTCTCTCTACATCCCTCTGCCTCTATCTACCCCTCTCTACCTCTCTCTACCTACATCTACCTCTCTCTACACCTCTCTACCTCCCTATACCTCTCTCTACCCCGTCTAACTCCCTGTACCTCCCTCCATCTCTCTCTACCTCCCTCTACCTCTCTCTACCTCTCCCTCTCTTCACTTTCTACCTCGCTCTACTTCTCTCTACCTCCCTCTCTCTATCTCTACCTCTCTCTCTCTCTCTCTCTCTCTCTCTACCTCCCCATCCCCTCAGGTGTTCGCTCTGCCATGTCTGACGTCTCGCCTGATGGTCAATGTTGAGTTTCTGGATCTGTCTGACAACCTGATGACCGACATGGCCCTGCAGGAGGCGCTGTGTGGGACTGACTGGGCCAACATCCCCACTCTGCCAGACCTCCGTGTGCTCAACGTCAGTGGAAACCCCCTGAAGGTAGAGAGATACACATCAGGAACCTGCACATCTCCTTGGATAAACTCAAGCTTCATTCGATGAGAGGGCGGCATGAACAAGATTACAACCAACTTATTTACCCAATGGCCATCTTGGCTCCATCTTGGTTCTAAACGCTAGCTGGACACATTCAGTTTCCCCATCCAGCTAGCGTTTAGTACCAAGATGGACACTAGGTGAATAATGCCTATGTCAATGTCTCAGTCAAATGATTCCATCTCTCCTTCTCCTCCTCTATCTTCTCCTCCTCCATCGTCTTCTCCTTCATCTTCTTCTCCTCTATCTTCTCCTCCTCTATTGTCTTCTCCTCCTCCATCTTCTCCTCTATCTTCTTCTCCTCTAATTTCCTCTCCTCCTCTATCTTCTCCTCCTCCATTTTCTTCTCCTCTATCCTCTCCTCCTCCTTCATCTTCTCCTCCTCTATCTTCTCCTCCTCCTCTCTAGTCGCTGTCGGTTCTGGTGGGTCTGGTGTCCAAACTCTCTAAACTAACCCACCTGGACGTCAGCCACACAGGCTACAGCTCCATGCCAGCCAGCTGCTCCTGGCCCTCCACCCTGCGACACCTCAACCTCTCCTGGGCTAAACTCACCCACACTGGCCCCTGCCTGCCTGTCAGCCTGGAGGTATGCAACAGTGTATTACATGTACATGTATTACTACTAACAACTTCGCCCTAGCAAGTCAATTTAACTAGTGTAGCCTTTAATCACAGTTACAGTCTCAAAAGGCCACACGATGTGACACCCCCTAACAATAATCCCTCTAAAGGACGAAAAAAACCCACCTTGATTATCAAAGAAGAAACCAACCATCCTCCCCCCACGCTACCAGAGTGGGTTATTTCAGCAATAAGCCACCAGAGGCCATTCGCATCGTGCCTAACAGCGCCCCCCTAGCTGTTTTAAAATGACTGTAAATGACAGCCTCAAGTGGCTTATTGCTTTTATTATATCATTATTATTTATATCAAACAAATCATTCTTCCGCCAAGCAATATAGTTCCTCAAGATAGCAAAATGGTTGCCAAGCAACACAGGCTAGCATACAGGCTCATTAATACTAAAAAGATCATTGTTATGCAGTTATGAGGTGTGTGTTTATATATTTTTTAGTATTTTACAACGGCTTGGAGCCAATCAGAATCAAGGACCAGAACTATCCGTTTCATAACATAACAGGGTGTTGAGTGGTTCCTAAGTGCCTGGTTGTTCCAGGTTTTGGACCTGAGCCACAATGACCTGCAGAACCTGGTGCTGGTTCTGCCCAAGCTGACAGAGCTCCACCTGTCTGGGAACAAACTGCTGGGCCTGCCTGCTGGGTGGAGGTTTCCTAACCTCCACACCCTCACCATACAGGTGGGGCATTCAATAACACGTATTAGTACATTATTGTCAAGCAACAAATAAGTAATTACTACATTATTAAGAAGAGTTTTACTACTGTATCGTACTTCTGGCATCACAAAGTACTTTGTCGCTATTCTGTGATTCTCTGAAAGATGTGGTAGTTTAACAGTTGGTTAGTTAAGTTCACTGGTTGGATATCATGTTGAACAAGTGTTAACCTGGATAACCGTTCCCCTACAGTCTTCGTGTTATCCAGGATATGTAACCGTTCCTCTACAGTCCTAGTGTTAACCTTGATAACCGTTCCTCTACAGTCCTCGTGTTAACCAGGATATGTAACCGTTCCTCTACAGTCCTCGTGTTAACCAGGATATGTAACCGTTCCTCTACAGTCCTAGTGTTAACCAGGATATGTAACCGTTCCTCTACAGTCCTAGTGTTAACCTTGATATGTAACCGTTCCTCTACAGTCCTAGTGTTAACCAGGATATGTAACCGTTCCTCTACAGTCCTAGTGTTAACCTTGATATGTAACCGTTCCTCTACAGTCCTCGTGTTAACCTTGATATGTAACCGTTCCTCTACAGTCCTCGTGTTAACCAGGATATGTAACCGTTCCTCTACAGTCCTAGTGTTAACCTTGATAACCGTTCCTCTACAGTCCTAGTGTTAACCAGGATATGTAACCGTTCCTCTACAGTCCTCGTGTTAACCAGGATATGTAACCGTTCCTCTACAGTCCTCGTGTTAACCAGGATATGTAACCGTTCCTCTACAGTCCTCGTGTTAACCAGGATATGTAACCGTTCCTCTACAGTCCTAGTCTTAACCTGGATATGTAACCGTTCCTCTACAGTACAACACCCTGAACATTTTCAGTGGGTCGGACCTCTGGGCCTACAAGCGTCTGCACAAACTGGAGGCAGCTCACAACAAGTTTGTATGTTCCTGCGAATTCGTCTCCCTCCTCCAGGCCCTCGCTCGAGGAGCAGGAGGGGGAGGAGCAGGCAAGGGGGACCTCAGACTGAGTGATGGGGTGGAGAGCTACGTGTGTGATTCTCCTCTCCACCTGCAGGGGCAGCAGGTGCGGACGGTGTCTCTGGGGCTAGCAGACTGCCAGCTAGTGCTGTTTGTGGCGCTGGTGTGCGGGGCGGTTCTGGTGGCCGTGGTGGGGCTGGCCGTCCTGCTGGGCCGGCTCCACGCCTTCTGGTACATCAAGATGATGTGGGCGTGGCTCCGAGCCAAGCGCAGCTCCGCCTCCCGCAGGCGGCGTCGGCTTGAAGAGGGAGGGGCGGCCGAGCCTCTGTTCCGCTACGACGCCTTCGTCTCGTACAGCGAGAGAGACGCCCGCTGGGTGGAGGACTTCCTGGTCCCTGAGCTGGAGGAACCCGGGGCGGAGCACCTCACTCCTCTCTCACTCTGCCTCCACAAGAGAGACTTCCTGCCGGGTCGCTTTGTGGTAGACAACATCATGAGCGCCATGGAGACCAGTCGCAGGACCATCTTCGTGCTGTCGGAGCACTTTGTCAGCTCCGACTGGTGTCGCCACGAGCTCCACTTCTCCCACCTCCGCCTGTCGGCCGGCCGGGCCGAGGACGACGTCCTGGTGCTGCTGGAGCCTCTGCGCCGCGACGACATCCCCAAGCGCTTCTGCAGGCTGAGGAGGCTCCTGGACTCCAACACCTACCTGGAGTGGCCCCCCGATGACGAGCAGAGGACAGACTTCTGGAGGAAGCTACACAGAGCCGTGGGGAGAGGAGAGGAGTAGAGGAGGAGGAGGAGGAGGAGGAGGAGGTGGGGGAGGAGGAGGGGAGGTGGGGGAAGACAGGAGAAAGAGGAGAGGGGAACAGCGATGTGGGAGAAGGAGGAGCAGGAGACAGTATTTTATGACGCTGCATACTGTTATTACATGAGTCCATTATCATTTAGTTGGATTAGTCGGTGTGTAGTACTACAAGTAGTGCTACTTTGTGGTGGTCAAAAACAGAATACATGATACAACAGATAAACTATCAAACTATCATGTTTATTAAGAGTTTTTAAAAAATAAAGAGATCACATAAGATTGAAGGAAGAGAGATATAACAGTACAATGTGTATTGGAGGAGGTGATAAAACAGTACAGTGTGTATTGGAGGAGGTGGTGATAAAACAGTAGTGTGTATTGGAGGAGGTGATAAAACAGTACAGTGTGTATTGGAGGAGGTGATAAAACAGTACAGTGTGTATTGGAGGAGGTGATAACAGTACAGTGTGTATTGGAGGAGGTGATAAAACAGTAGTGTGTATTGGAGGAGGTGGTGATAAAACAGTATAGTGTGTATTGGAGGAGGTGATAAAACAGTAGTGTGTATTGGAGGAGGTGATAACAGTACAGTGTGTATTGGAGGAGGTGATAACAGTACAGTGTGCATTGGAGGTGATAACACAGTAGTGTATATTGGAAATGATTAAACAGTACAGTGTGTATTGGAGGTGATAACACAGTACAGTGTATATTGGAGGTGATAAAACAGTGTGTATTGGAGGTGATAACACAGTACAGTGTATATTGGAGGTGATTAAACAGTACAGTGTATATTGGAGGTGATTAAACAGTACAGTGTATATTGGAGGTGATAAAACAGTGTGTATTGGAGGTGATAACACAGTACAGTGTATATTGGAGGTGATAAAACAGTGTGTATTGGAGGTGATAACACAGTACAGTGTATATTGGAGGTGATTAAACAGTACAGTGTATATTGGAGGTGATAAAACAGTGTGTATTGGAGGTGATAACACAGTACAGTGTATATTGGAGGTGATAAAACAGTGTGTATTGGAGGTGATAACACAGTACAGTGTATATTGGAGGTGATTAAACATTACAGTGTATATTGGAGGTGATAAAACTGTGTATTGGAGGTGATAACACAGTACAGTGTATATTGGAGGTGATTAAACATTACAGTGTATATTGGAGGTGATTAAACATTACAGTGTACTGTATATTGGAGGTGATTAAACAGTACAGTGTGTACTGGAGGTGATTAAACAGTACAGTGTGTACTGGAGGTGATTAAACAGTACAGTGTGTATTGGAGGTGATTAAATAGTACAGTGTGTATTGGAGGTGATTAAACAGTACAGTGTGTATTGGAGGTGATTAAACAGTACAGTGTGTATTGGAGGTGATTAAACAGTAGTGTGTATTGGAGGTGATTAAATAGTACAGTGTGTATTGGAGGTGATTAAACAGTACAGTGTGTATTGGAGGAGGAGGTGGCATTTGAGTTCAAACTCAAATAAAGGTGTTGTTCAAACTGATGGAAATTATTATGAATACTTGTTTAAAAGGCTTTTATTGTAGCATTCTTGGCACTGTTTAAATAAATAATTTCCTGAGCTAAGAAAGGTTTTCACGATCAATCACAGACCAAGAGCAAACAAACACAGATGCTGTTGGTCCTTTTACTTTTAGGCGCTTGCTAGCTTTTTACATCGATCATTACGCCCACACTGTTCTGTTCCGTGAGCAGATTCTGGTCCAGCAACATTCATCAACATACATTTTGGCAAGTGTGGAAAAATACTGTTTAATAAATAACATGGCGTTTGTTTTAACTCTCGGTCTAACAGCTAGCATGGAAGCTAACGGCAGGTAAATACTGTGTGGGGTTATCATCGCTACCATGACAGTTCACATGGTATAAAAAACATTCTCTTTGCTTCTTGGTAATAACACAAATATCAGTTTTATAGCCTTCAACCCATTTCATGAACTGTGGTTTCAGATGGAAGCAGGTACCCTCCCCTTAACTGATACCCCAGGAAGCAGGTACCCTCCCCTTAACTGATACCCCAGGAAGCAGGTACCCTCCCCTTAACTGATACCCCAGGAAGCAGGTACCCTCCCCTTAACTGATACCCCAGGAAGCAGATACCCTCCCCTTAACTGATACCCCAGGAAGCAGGTACCCTCCCCTTAACTGATACCCTCAGGAAGCAGGTACCCTCCCCTTAACTGATACCCTCAGGAAGCAGGTACCCTCCCCTTAACTGATACCCTCAGGAAGCAGGTACCCTCCCCTTAACTGATACCCTCAGGAAGCACCGCAACAGTAAAACTAGGAAGAACTTAGTACAAAAGGCTCAAAGTCCAGCACGTAGTCACATACAAGAGAGAAACAATATAACCTCCCATATGTTGGCTCACTGAGAAATAGCACAGTGTTCTCCAGGGCACTATTCCAGGCCCAGGGAGAAGTTGATTCCGTGCACGATTCCAATGATGATGGGTTGCCAGGCAACCAGGTACCTGAGCCAGTCAAGCAGCTGGCTGTAGAGCATGTGGGTCTTCTCCCAGCTGTGATGAAGGACAGAGTTAAAGACTGATACTGTGTTGCATTTGGTTTACTTGTGCCCTATATAGTGCACTAGTGTGTCACCATTTTGTAGTGCTGTCGGTAATGTGAGTGTACAAATCTGGTTCCCTTTTCAGTGAACTACCTAATACCCACAATGCACTGTAAAATATGTACAACTGATGCATACTTATGTCCGTACTATATCCCATGTATATCCCCCTATACTTGTTCCCTAAATAGTGTATTATATAGTGTTAATAGGGAACAAGTGAACCACTTCTAACACAGCCTTGATGTGTGATCATGTTCATGTTCATGTGTTCATGTGTGTTTGTTCATGTGTTCATGTGTTCATGTGTTTGTGTGCCAGCCTATCGAAGAGCAAAACTCAAAGGATACGGGTTGTTCATCATCCTCTTCATGTCAACCTTCTCGTTGCAGTACGGACATGTCTGTTTCTTACCCACAATGCACCAGCCGCGGATACAGAACTCATGGAATCTGGGGGGCGTGACTTGGTTAAGGCAGCTGCAGTCACTGTATATAATTGGTCAGTTTAAGAGTTGATTGACAGACAGTTCAGTGTATTCAACCACAGATATGTTAAAGATATGTTTAAGATACAGTTTGAAAGAGGTTTAAACAGTTTAAATGAGGTTAAAGGAGGTTTAAACAGTTTAAAAGAGGTTTAAACAGTTTAAAAGAGGTTAAAGGAGTTTAACCTCTTCATCACTAGGCCTATTTCTCAGGTTTTTGCTGATAATAACATATATAACATATACATATATATACATATATATATATATATATATATATATATATATATATATATATATATATATACAGTATATCTTTGTATATCTCCACAACTACAAGGGCTTTTAAGTTAATCTTGGTACCAATAGAAAGATAACACCTGTGAGATTTTTGTGAAAGTGAAATAATCAATGTGGATTATACTGGATCAGAGTGAATAAAGCTAGAACACAGAATACATGGAAAACTTAATTTCCGCCTGAAATAAATGTCATGTTTTAGTGTGAATAACATAGCATATGTTTGATGACAAAATAAATAAAGGTAAGACATCATTTATGATTGTAACTAGAAAAAGAGAAGTTTGATCTTGATGGTTTTTGGCCTCTAGTTCGGTGAGTTTTGGTCACAGAGTGATATGGTTTGGACTGTTGGAATCAGCTTTCATATAATATATAGTTTGTGTAGATAACATGTCTATAACATAAGAAAAACATCGCTATTTCTTTTGTTTGGGGTTGGAATTGTGTTTCATTTAGCTAAAAATGGTTATAATATAAAAGTTGAGATTCTTCTGCCCGTATACGGTGGTCTCGGGATGAAGGTTTAAAGGAGGTTAAAAGAGGTTAAAGGATACATATGGTTGCAGGACAGCTGGTATGTGTCCTCTATGAGTCCCTCCTGGTCAAGGTCCACTAGGATCTGCTGCCCACACACGGCACAGATGTCTGCGGTCAGAGTTCTGCTGGGTATACCGCCCTGGTTATAGTACTGAGAACACATACATACAGGTTACTGTATCTGGTACCGCCCTGGTTATAGTACTGAGAACACATACATACAGGTTACTGTATCTGGTACCGCCCTGGTTATAGTACTGAGAACACATACATACAGGTTACTGTATCTGGTACCGCCCTGGTTATAGTACTGAGAACACATACATACAGGTTACTGTATCTGGTACCGCCCTGGTTATAGTACTGAGAACACATACATACAGGTTACTGTATCTGGTACCGCCCTGGTTATAGTACTGAGAACACATACATACAGGTTACTGTATCTGGTACCGCCCTGGTTATAGTACTGAGAACACATACATACAGGTTACTGTATCTGGAATCAGTATTTTCTGCAACTGAGCAACCAACCGCAGAGTAAACAATTTGTTTCTTGTTTATACCGGCACGCGCATGCCCAGTGTATGTGAATGGTCATGTGATATGCGTTTTCAGGCGTGGGAGTATGGGTGGAGATTCTTTCTGAAACTGTACTAAAACGCTAGTGAGGACGGCGATCATTTTCTTTTAAAACGGCCGTGAAAAACCGAAAACATTAGTGTGGATGTAGGATGAAGGCACGCGAGGAGGAAATAGCAGCGGGGAATGTGCAGCCCAAAGTAAACAAATGACTCAACCGAGCATCCTGGAGCACTCTAGTTGCACTCCATATGTTTACATTGAACTTATGCTGTGTCACTGTATATAATGCTGTGTCACTGTTGCGCTATAATGTTGCTGCTGCTGCCACCTTGTGGCAAAAGATTCACAATTCGAAATAGGTAGTCTGTCATCAATGACAATAACTAGCTTGTTGGAAAAGGAGGATGAAAAATGCCCTTCATTTTGTCTGCACTAATAAATGTTTCTGCCTGCAAGCTGCAATCACCAATATAATGTTGTTCAGTATTTTCTTTCTATATCGTCATTATCATCGTTATTGCAAATTTCCTTGAAATATCGTGAGATCATTTTGAGGCTATATCGCCCACCCCTAAGTTAGGGTTATGGTTACTGTAATTAGGGTGAGGGTTACTGTAGTTAGGGTTAGGGTTAGTTAGTATAATAACCATGTATAGTACACATAAATACCCCGATGGTCGAGGCCATGTAGTCAGAACAGATCTCTGCAAAGTCCCGCCCCATCACACCGTAGTACAGACCATAGAACAACATGACCACACCCACATCCATGGAGTCCTCTGCCTTGACCCTGGAGAGAGAGACGCAGATATATAGGGGGAGAGACAGAGAGAGACAGACACACAGAGAGAGAGAGAGAGAGAGAGAGAGAGAGAGAGAGAGAGAGAGAGAGAGAGAGAGAGAGAGAGAGAGAGAGAGAGAGAGAGAGAGAGAGAGATAAGAGAGCCAGAGATGGGGAGAGACAGTCAGAAAATCAAATGTCAATCAATCATGTCAATCAAAATGTGTCTGTCTCCCCATCTCTCTCTCTCTGACTTTCCCTCTCTTTCTAAGAAAGAACTAGACAATAAAGAATATTGCCATTTTCTTAAGAAGGCAGTGTGTGTGTGTGTGTGTGTGTGTGTGTGTGTGTGAGAGAGATACCTGAAGAAGACATTGAAGCCGAACATAGTAAGCATGATGGCCATGTAGCCCACGACCCCAACAGCATAGCTCAGCTTGTAGACCATCAGGAACCACTTATACACCATCCTGCACACACACACACACACATGCACTTATACACCATCCTGCACACACACACACACACACACACACACACACACACACACACACACACACACACACACACACACACACACACACACACACACACACACTTATACACATCCTAGGTGTAGGTGTGAACCTGGGGTGTAGGTGTGTACCTGGGGTGCAGGCGTGTACCTGGGGGTGTGACAGGACAGGGGTTTCCGCGTGGCTCTGAAGATGACGAAGCAGGTGACCAGGGAGAACAGCCCCCACATGGAGAGGAACCTCCACCAGTACAGCTTGATGGTGAAGTAGAGGGGCATCGCCCACATCTGGAGCAGAGTCATCAGCTGGGAACACACACACACACACACACACACACACCAGGTCAATACATCTGGAATAACACACCTTTCAACACATCTGGAATAACCACACACACACACACACACACACACACACACACACACACACACACACACACACACACACACACACACACACACACCAGGTCAATACATCTGGAATAACACACCTTTCAACACATCTGGAATAACCACACACACACACACACCAGGTCAATACATCTGGAATAACACACCTTTCAACACATCTGGAATAACCACACACACACACCAGGTCAATATATCTGGAATAACACCTTTCAACACATCTGGAATAACCACACACACACACCAGGTCAATACATCTGGAATAACACCTTTCAACACATCTGGAATAACCACACACACACACACACACACACACACACACACACACACACACACACACACACACACACACACACACCAGGTCAATACATCTGGAATAACACACCTTTCAACACATCTGGAATAACCACACACACACCAGGTCAATATATCTGGAATAACACACCTTTCAACACATCTGGAATAACCACACACACACACACACACACACACACCAGGTCAATACATCTGGAATAACACACCTTTCAACACATCTGGAATAACCACACACACACCAGGTCAATATATCTGGAATAACACCTTTCAACACATCTGGAATAACCACACACACACACCAGGTCAATACATCTGGAATAACACACCTTTCAACACATCTGGAATAACCACACACACACACACCAGGTCAACACATCTGGAATAACCACACACACACACAACCGTACACGCACATTGTAGGAGCGCGTGTGCCGCTGTTTCCACTGCACCAGCACCACCTGCGCCACCAGCAGGGTCGCGACGAGGATGAGCACCATCTCCGCGTGCATCGCCTCGTGCCCGCGGTGCTTGACGTGGAGCCGCTCGTGCCGCAACCTGCAAGGCAGGTAAATGAGACCCTGCACGTGTCATTCACACCTGCGTTCACACACCGTTCCTAAATACCGGTTTATTGGTCATTAGTAAACACGGACTCACTTCCAGTTCTCCCTGTGCGTCATCTTGTAACAGGTCGTCTGGTAACCCCGTACCTGTCGCCTGTAACCGGGTCCGTACCGTACAGGGTGTCAATACTACGGATGTATCGCCTTTAAGATAACCGGCGGACGGGAACTTACGTTACCCTCGAACCGGCACGTCAACCCTGCGTGGTGACGTCGTCGCTACGGCCAGTCGAGAGGCTCAGAAACGCGCGTCATTGTACCATCTCATTATGACATACACCCTCACCGAGGTCAAATCCCAATGCTGCTTTTGATAATGAAACCCCAGAAGCGACACTTGCCAATGACCTGCAGTAATCTTACTGCAACAGCGCAGTGTCAAATGCATAGTCTCTTATGTTAACAGTCCATCGTGTAGCACTGTTCAACACGAATGTCCCTTCGGGGACAATACGGTTTACTCTACTCCAGCCACCATGTAGTCAGCTAAACCTTTATTTTTGACTTCAGTTACCCAGGTTGAGTTCTTTATGAATCCACAGAGAGCTTGTAGCTCAACCCGTTGTAGCTTGTGACTTCATGTAGTTCAACCTGCTGCAGCACAGTATGATGATCCGCATGAGGAAACTATATTCAAGAATTACACAACAATCTTTTTTGGGGGTTTTTATTTACTAAATGCACAAATCAGCGGGTCACCGGTTCAGCCAAGTGGACCTGTAAGAAGAGGAGAGAAGTGTCGGGCCATCTCCAGTCCGAAGACCTTAGGTGCGACTGTAGGAAGTGACATCAGGAACTGAGGATCAGGTACTAACTGATGTACGGTTGAGTTTATACATTTGCAGAACTCCAAGCCGGTTCTCTGCGGTTCCAGAAGACATCATGAACCATCGGTCCTCAGCACCACGCAACCAGGAGAACTGGCAGGCTGGGTCCTGGAACAGAGTTCAGAGCCAGCATTACTCAGCAACCAAACTAAGTTAAGCACTTACAAAAACCGCTTGTTTCGCTCAGACATCCAAGGAAGTGTTGGGCCGTCTCCGGTCCGAAGACCTCAGGTGCAAACTGCGAATGTAGGAAGTGACATCATCACAGCGAAACATGGTGCAATACAAGGTGGCCATCAGCCAACTATGCATACACACCCAGGGCCAGCAGTGCATGTGGCAGTTATATCAATAATATGCTGCACTAACAGCCCAGTAGACCTCCGAAGTTTAACCAGTACACCTCCCCAACAGCCCAGCTACTTAAGGGTGTTTACCTTCTCTAGAGGCGCCTGGTCACTACTTCCTGCCAGAGCAGCAACCAATCAAGACGCTCGTCAGAGTCGACCTGCAGGAGAACATAGTTCATGTTAGGTTGAGTTCAGGTAGGAGTGGTGATACAACATGTCTGCCTCTTGGCCTGGTTTCGCTCAGACATCCAAGGAAGTGTTGGGCCGTCTCCGGTCCGAAGACCTCAGGTGCAAACTGCGAATGTAGGAAGTGACATCATCACAGCGAAACATGGCGCAATACAAGGTGGCCATCAGCCAACTATGCATACACACCCAGGGCCAGCAGTGCATGTGGCAGTTTACTCAATAATATACTGCACTAACAGCCCAGTATACCTCCCCAGTTTAACCAGTACACCCCCAACAGCCCAGTAGACCTCCCCAGTTTAACCAGTACACCCCCAACAGCCCAGCTACTTTAGGGTCTTTACCTTCTCTAGAGGTGCCTGGTCACTACTTCCTGCCAGAGCAGCAACCAATCAAGATGCTTGTCAGGGTGGACCTGCAGGAGAATATAGTTCATGTTAGGTTGAGTTCAGGTAGGAGTGGTGATACAACATGTCTGCCTCTTGGCCTGGTTTCGCTCAGACATCCAAGGAAGTGTTGGGCCGTCTCCGGTCCGAAGACCTCAGGTGCAAACTGCGAATGTAGGAAGTGACATCATCACAGCGAAACATGGTGCAGTACAAGGTGGCCATCAGCCAACTATGCATACACACCCAGGGCCAGCAGTGCATGTGGCAGTTTAATCGATATACCTCACCAACAGCCCAGTAGACCTCCCCAGTTTAACCAGTACACCTCCCCAACAGCCCAGTAGACCTCCCAAGTTTAACCTGTACACCTCCCAACAGCCCAGCTACTAGGGATGGGCATAATTAATTGATTATTAAGAAATGTGTTGATCAATTTATATTGTTATCGATCAAAAGGACGTGTTGCATACTGTGAGTCTTGAAGCATTTAATTGAATATTACCATGTCGAAGAAATAAATCTAACGCGACAATACCTCTGCATCCCCGCAACTTCGGTCCCGTCAGAGCGAGTGTTTTCTGCTGCTGGACTGACAGTTACAAGGCTGCGTTTGCGTCTGACCCCCGAGCATGTTAACATGCTTATATTCCTAAACAAAAATCTGTAGGCTGGAGTTACTGTATGCTATGGATAGTGGGGACAGTCACCACCATACGCAAGTCTTTCTTTTTCTTAATGTGTTGTCTCTCGCTCCACTTTTCTTTCGGTGCCTCTTGGAGTTTTTACATTTTGGCAAAACTGACATTTTAGCAAAAAGTTCAGCCTCATATGTTTTCTGACTAAGGTATTGCTTTTAGATAGTTCATGTAATTGTTTCTAAATGTGTGGCTCATCTTTTTGTTGCGAGACTTTTCAGAGCCCCGGCTGCATATTGTATCGGCATATGTCGGCCTTTTCCCCCTTTTTTTTCCAAAACAGTTATACAGTTTAATGCCCACTTTTACTGCCTTGTTTGATTATTGTTGGCCGATAAGTTGGCTACTTATCGTAATACAGATTTAGTCTTGTTGAATCGTTTCCAAACCTTTAAGAGCGCCGCATAGTAGTGGTGGGCGGATCGATCCAAATATCGATACCAAGTCGGTATCGGATCGATACTTTAAGTTCCGCTCTTGTTTGCAATGCTGCGGTTTCGGCAAAGAGGAAACAGCCAGGTCACCGGACTCGCCGCTCCTGTGCAGGGCCGGATTAGCCAATGGGTTTTCTGGGCACGGGCCCGCCCATAGAGGGGGCCCGCCTTGCAGATTGTTTTTGGCTTTTTTTCATGCACCCCCACGTCGGTCGCCGGTCCGGGCTGTATCGCGAACCGCCCCCCCCCCACCCCCGCGTCGGTCCGGGCTATATTGCGATTGCACCCCACACCACCCCCCCCCGCCGGGCCTCTGGAGAAAAGTATCGGTATTGGCGATACTGACCCGTATTTACTTGGTATCGGATTGATACCAAAATATGCAGTATCGCACACCACTACCGCGTAGGCCTATAACCTATATTTATCATTTTAAAACTGTTAAACAGTTGTAGGTCTTCAAGTTAACTGTCTTGTATTATTGTTGGCCTATACATTATTGTTGGAATAAAGATTTCATTGATAAAACATGCTGCATTTTGTATTTTCTACCAACGGGAATTTTAATATAGCCTATAGAAAAATAACGATTAAATCGATAATTCTAGCGATGATCGATCAAGGAAATTTCTTAAAATGCCCATCCCTACCAGCTACTTAAGGGTCTTTACCTTCTCTAGAGGCGCCTGGTCACTACTTCCTGCCAGAGCAGCAACCAATCAAGATGCTCGTCAGGGTGGACCTGCAGGAGAACATAGTTCATGTTAGGTTGAGTTCAGGTAGGAGTGGTGATACAACATGTCTGCCTCTTGGCCTGGTTTCGCTCAGACATCCAAGGAAGTGTTGGGCCGTCTCCGGTCCGAAGACCTCAGGTGCAAACTGCGAATGTAGGAAGTGACATCATCACAGCGAAACATGGCGCAATACAAGGTGGCCATCAGCCAACTATGCATACACACCCAGGGCCAGCAGTGCATGTGGCAGTTTACTCAATAATATACTGCACTAACAGCCCAGTATACCTCCCCAGTTTAACCAGTACACCCCCAACAGCCCAGTAGACCTCCCCAGTTTAACCAGTACACCCCCAACAGCCCAGTAGACCTCCCCAGTTTAACCAGTACACCCCCAACAGCCCAGCTACTTTAGGGTCTTTACCTTCTCTAGAGGCGCCTGGTCACTACTTCCTGCCAGAGCAGCAACCAATCAAGATGCTTGTCAGGGTGGACCTGCAGGAGAATATAGTTCATGTTAGGTTGAGTTCAGGTAGGAGCGGTGATACAACATGTCTGCCTCTTGGCCTGGTTTCGCTCAGACATCCAAGGAAGTGTTGGGCCGTCTCCGGTCCGAAGACCTCAGGTGCAAACTGCGAATGTAGGAAGTGACATCATCACAGCGAAACATGGTGCAGTACAAGGTGGCCATCAGCCAACTATGCACACACACCCAGGGCCAGCAGTGCATGTGGCAGTTTACTCAATAATATACTGCACTAACAGCCCAGTTTAACCAGTACACCTCCCCAACAGCCCAGCTACTTTAGGGTGTTTACCTTCTCTAGAGGCGCCTGGTCACTACTTCCTGCCAGAGCAGCAACCAATCAAGATGCTCATCAGGGTCGACCTGCAGGAGAATATAGTTCATGTTAGGTTGAGTTCAGGTAGGAGTGGTGATACAACATGTCTGCCTCTTGGCCTGGTTTCGCTCAGACATCCAAGGAAGTGTTGGGCCGTCTCCGGTCCGAAGACCTCAGGTGCAAACTGCGAATGTAGGAAGTGACATCATCACAGCGAAACATGGTGCAGTACAAGGTGGCCATCAGCCAACTATGCATACACACCCGGGGCCAGCAGTGCATGTGGCAGTTTAATCGATATACCTCACCAACAGCCCAGTAGACCTCCCCAGTTTAACCAGTACACCTCCCCAACAGCCCAGTAGACCTCCCAAGTTTAACCTGTACACCTCCCAACAGCCCAGCTACTAGGGATGGGCATAATTAATTGATTATTAAGAAATGTGTTGATCAATTTATATTGTTATCGATCAAAAGGACGTGTTGCATACTGTGAGTCTTGAAGCATTTAATTGAATATTACCATGTCGAAGAAATAAATCTAACGCGACAATACCTCTGCATCCCCGCAACTTCGGTCCCGTCAGAGCGAGTGTTTTCTGCTGCTGGACTGACTGTTACAAGGCTGCGTTTGCGTCTGACCCCCGAGCATGTTAACATGCTTATATTCCTAAACAAAAATCTGTAGGCTGGAGTTACTGTATGCTATGGATAGTGGGGACAGTCACCACCATACGCAAGTCTTTCTTTTTCTTAATGTGTTGTCTCTCGCTCCACTTTTCTTTCGGTGCCTCTTGGAGTTTTTACATTTTGGCAAAACTGACATTTTAGCAAAAAGTTCAGCCTTATATGTTTTCTGACTAAGGTATTGCTTTTAGATAGTTCATGTAATTGTTTCTAAATGTGTGGCTCATCTTTTTGTTGCGAGACTTTTCCGAGCCCCGGCTGCATATTGTATCGGCATATGTCGGCCTTTTTCCCCCTTTTTTTCCAAAACAGTTATACAGTTTAATGCCCACTTTTACTGCCTTGTTTGATTATTGTTGGTCGATAAGTTGGCTACTTATTGTAATACAGATTTAGTCTTGTTGAATCGTTTCCAAACCTTTAAGAGCGCCGCATAGTAGTGGTGGGCGGATCGATCCAAATATCGATGCCAAGTCGGTATCGGATCGATACTTTAAGTTCCGCTCTTGTTTGCAATGCTGCGGTTTCGGCAAAGAGGAAACAGCCAGGTCACCGGACTCGCCGCTCCTGTGCAGGGCCGGATTAGCCAATGGGTTTTCTGGGCACGGGCCCGCCCATAGAGGGGGCCCGCCTTGCAGATCGTTTTTGGCTTTTTTTCATGCACCCCCACGTCGGTCGCCGGTCCGGGCTGTATCGCGAACCGCCCCCCCCCCCACCCCCGCGTCGGTCCGGGCTATATTGCGATTGCACCCCACACCACCCCCCCCCGCCGGGCCTCTGGAGAAAAGTATCGGTATTGGCGATACTGACCCGTATTTACTTGGTATCGGATTGATACCAAAATATGCAGTATCGCACACCACTACCGCGTAGGCCTATAACCTATATTTATTATTTTAAAACTGTTAAACAGTTGTAGGTCTTCAAGTTAACTGTCTTGTATTATTGTTGGCCTATACATTATTGTTGGAATAAAGATTTCATTGATAAAACATGCTGCATTTTGTATTTTCTACCAACGGGAATTTTAATATAGCCTATAGAAAAATAACGATTAAATCGATAATTCTAGCGATGATCGATCAAGGAAATTTCTTAAAATGCCCATCCCTACCAGCTACTTAAGGGTCTTTACCTTCTCTAGAGGCGCCTGGTCACTACTTCCTGCCAGAGCAGCAACCAATCAAGATGCTCGTCAGGGTGGACCTGCAGGAGAATATAGTTCATGTTAGGTTGAGTTCAGGTAGGAGTGGTGATACAACATGTCTGCCTCTTGGCCTGGTTTCGCTCAGACATCCAAGGAAGTGTTGGGCCGTCTCCGGTCCGAAGACCTCAGGTGCAAACTGCGAATGTAGGAAGTGACATCATCACAGCGAAAGCCTCTATAGTGTGGAAGATGTTGTGCATGGTGGTTGTGTACAGCAATGTGTCGACAATAGAAAATATTTGTTTAAACTCCTGTTCATACAACGACTGGATGTTACTGGTGGTTCAAGATAACTTCTTGAAACGGAGAGAGACTGACCTGCTCTTGGAGGTTCATCATTGTGAGGTTGAAGGTCACAGCCCGACACTGAAACCGGAAGGAACACAGTTAGTAAGCTCATTAACAGGAGGACCCACACAAGATGGCCACCACAACACGCTCAGACATCCAAGGAAGTGTTGGGCCGTCTCCGGTCCGCAGACCTCAGGTGCAAACTGCGAATGTAGGAAGTGACATCATCACAGCGCAGGTAGTGCCTATGTGCAAGTTGCCGGCCTCAACGCAGCGTACCTTGAACTCAGCTTGTGGCCATTCTGCACAACTTGGTCCAGTCCTTCGTACGCATCTGAAATAAAGAACCCAGTTCAATGAAGCGCTTGGTGAGTGGTTTAGTGCAATAACAGCTAGTCACGCCTAATCCATACCAGCTAGTCACACCTATACCAGCTAGTCACACCTATACCAGCTAGTCACGCCTAGTCCATACCAGCTAGTCACGCCTATACCAGCTAGTCACACCTATACCAGCTAGTCACGCCTAGTCCATACCAGCTAGTCACGCCTAATCCATACCAGCTAGTCACACCTATACCAGCTAGTCACACCTAATCCATACCAGCTAGTCACGCCTAATCCATACCAGCTAGTCACGCCTAATCCATACCAGCTAGTCACACCTATACCAGCTAGTCACGCCTAATCCATACCAGCTAGTCACACCTATACCAGCTAGTCACACCTAATCCATACCAGCTAGTCACGCCTAATCCATACCAGCTAGTCACACCTAAACCATACCAGCTAGTCACACCTAATCCATACCAGCTAGTCACACCTATACCAGCTAGTCACGCCTAATCCATACCAGCTAGTCACACCTATACCAGCTAGTCACGCCTAATCCATACCAGCTAGTCACACCTATACCAGCTAGTCACACCTAATCCATACCAGCTAGTCACACCTATACCAGCTAGTCACACCTAATCCATACCAGCTAGTCACACCTATACCAGCTAGTCACGCCTAATCCATACCAGCTAGTCACACCTATACCAGCTAGTCACACCTAATCCATACCAGCTAGTCACACCTATACCAGCTAGTCACACCTAATCCATACCAGCTAGTCACACCTATACCAGCTAGTCACGCCTAATCCATACCAGCTAGTCACACCTATACCAGCTAGTCACACCTATACCAGCTAGTCACGCCTAATCCATACCAGCTAGTCACACCTATACCAGCTAGTCACACCTAATCCATACCAGCTAGTCACACCTATACCAGCTAGTCACGCCTAATCCATACCAGCTAGTCACACCTATACCAGCTAGTCACGCCTAATCCATACCAGCTAGTCACACCTATACCAGCTAGTCATGCCATCAGTTCAAAACAAAGCTGAACTCAAACCTCGCCTTCTGCAAACTACAATTACCCCATTTTTAGTAGTTCTCCTTAAACTTTTAAGGGGTTGGCAGGAGACACATGTCTACTGATACTGATCACTGCATCTGGTATTTAAACAGATGAGACAGACCTGCTTTAAGTTAGAGGAGACAGACCTGCTTTAGTTAAAAGACAGACCTGCTTTTAGTTATCAGATGAGAATCTACAAACACCATTAAACACCAAGGCATTAAAACTAATTACGCATAGTTTCCAAAACTTCTAACACTTTCTCTGCGACAACATGCCGACGACGAGGGTTGCAAGTCCCAACGAGTCGGAAACCATCCACAAACATCCGCCACCAAACACAACCGCCTGCCTGCCAACACGGACGGAATAAACTCACTAACACTTTCATCCTTCTAGTATTGAAGTGTGTTACCGCCAACTTGTACTTTGAGGGGACATTTCTTTACCTTGATCGCACACGGCTGCT
>JAOPHQ010006283.1:7500-215628 GCA_030340625.1 Merluccius polli | reverse complement strand
CTGGGCCCGCGGCGCCGTTGGTGTGCAAGATCCGTATATATTATATGTTAATAAAACGTGTTCAAACACATGAGGAGTGCAAGTTATTCCCCTACCAAGAACCCGTGGCGTCATACAACGCCACAACTGGGCACCTGAACTGGGACGGTAGGGATGGACCCGCAACAGCCCATGAACACGCTGGCCCAGATGCTGGCGGAGGGGGGGGGTGGGCGGGCGATGAGCCGGGACCAGGCAGGTCCTCAGCCAACAGCAGCTGGGCGGCCCTCCAGGGCCAGGGCGGAAAGGCAGACCCAGCTGCTGGAGGCGATGGTGAGTCGGGCAGGGGCAGCGTCGCCGGCCCCCTCGTTCACCGGCCTGGCGCTCCATAAAATGGCAGTGCACGACGATCCACAGACATTTTTGGAAATGTTCGAGGCCACGGCGGCAGCATCGGGCTGGCCGGTGGCGGAGTGGGCCGTGCGGCTGCTGGGCCCCTGCTGTCTGGGGACGCACAAATGGTGGCGCTCGGCCAGCCCCCCCCTCCCGAGGACAGTACGGGGAGATCAAGCGGGCGGTCCTTGACCGACTGGGGCTCTCGCGAGGACCATCGCCGCCGGTTCCGGGGGGGCAGGCTGGGGCCCTCCAATCGGCCATTCGGCTATGCACAGCAGCTGAAGGACGTGGCAACCAGGTGGCTGCAACCCGGGGGGGTCCGCCAGCGTGGGGAGAATGCTGGAAAAGATTGTCCTGGAGCAGTTTGTGGAGGGGCTCCCAGCTGCCACGTCGGACTGGGGTGCTCTGCCACCGCCCGGCGGACCTAGCCGGGCCATCACCCTGGCTGAGGACCACCTGACCGTCCTCTCCCGGGGGCCGGGCACATGAGGCCTCTCCAGGAGTTCCCACCCGGCACCCCGGAGAGGACCCGCATCGGGTCCCCCACCCCCGCACACACACTCCCACTCGACCATCCCCCAGGCCCCGGCACTACTTTTTTCTAATAATCGCCCCTCCCCTCTCCCCCGCACTAATCCTCCTGGTTTGTTTTTTCCTTCCCAGGGTCCAGCCGCTACGGGCGCAGCTCTTGACCCACAGAGGGCTCCTCAGGCGGCAGGGCAGGAGTGCTGGAGGTGTGGACAACTCGGACACTTCTGAGGTGAGTGCCCCCTCATGGAGGTGGGCCAAGTGATCCGGGTTGTCGGCCCTCCGGCACCCTCCCCCGGTCCAGGGGGGGACGTACAGCTTTCCGGTAAGGATTCAGGGGGGTACACATCAGGCGATGGTGGACTCAGGCTGCATGCAGTCTATCGTTCATCAGAACCTGATTTGGCCGGGGCTTTGATAGAGGCGGGAGGTGTGGATATTAGGTGTGTGCATGGGGATATTCACACATACCCTGTAGTACTGGTGGAAATTCAGTTTAAGGGAAAAAAGCATAGTGTAAAGGCAGCGGTTAGCTCCCGCCTGACGCACCCCCTGATTCTGGGTACGGATTGGCCAGGGTTTGATAGGTTAGTGGGACAGTGTGCGGGGGTGCGTTCACGGCCGACAGGTACAGGGGATACGCGCGCTGTGCTCAGCGGTGACGCGAGGTCGTCCGACACTGCAGACGGGGAGGGGGAGCCGGCGGGGCCTTCACAGGGGGTGAAGGCCCCGCCGGCTCCCCCTCCCCGTCTGCAGGTTCCGCGGGTTCCCGTGTTCGACTCCATGGAGGATTTTCCACTTGAGCAGTCTCGTGACGATACTCTATGCTTTGCCTTTGACCAAGTGATAAGAATTGATGGTCACATGGTGCGCCCTGACGCAGCGTTAACGTATCCACATTTTTCATTGCGTAGGGACAGGACTATATAGAGTGAGTCGTGACACTCAGACAGAGGAAATAACTACACAGTTGGTGGTACCGAAGAGCCACCGGGAAATAGTTTTCCAGGCGGCTCATTATAACCCAATGGCTGGACATATGGGGTGTGAGAAGACACTGAACCGGGTAATGGCCCGATTCTATTGGCCAGGCATTTGGGCAGACGTGCGCCGCTGGTGCGCGTCTTGTCCCGAATGCCAACTGGTTAACCAGCCGGCCATCCCGAGAACGCCGCTGTGGCCATTACCTCTAATGGAGGTGCCGTTCGAGCGCATCGGGATGGACCGCTGGATCGCTTTGTGTTAGTTCTCGTGGATTACGCAACGCGATATCCGGAGGCAGTGCCGCTGTGCACCATCTCCGCAAAGAGTGTGGCGCAGGCACTGTTTCAAGTTATCTCCCGAGTCGGGATCCCGAAAGAGATCCTGACTGACCAAGGCACACAATTTATGTCACGGACACTGGGAGAACTATACGGATTATTGGGCATCAAGTCGATTCGAACCAGTGTATACCACCCCCAAACGGACGGCCTCGTGGAGCGCCTGAATAAGACTTTGAAGTCCATGATCCGTAAGTTTGTGCACGAGGATAGTCGTAATTGGGATAGGTGGCTAGACCCTCTGTTGTTTGCAGTGCGCGAGGTACCCCAGGCCTCCACGGGATTTTCTCCCTTTGAACTACTGTTTGGCAGGACACCACGTGGGGTTTTGGACCTGGTTAAGGAATGCTGGGAGGAGGGTCTGAGCCCGAGTAAGAACAAGGTGCAATACGTCCTGGACCTGAGAGCAAAACTCCACACACTAGGACAGTTATCACGTGAGAATTTGCTACAGGCCCAGGAACGGCAGCAGCGGCTGTACAATAGAGGAGCTAGGCTACGACAGTTTTCACAAGGAGATAGAGTGCTTGTATTGCTCCCTTCGTCTAACTCCAAATTACTCGCCAAGTGGCAAGGACCCTTTGTGGTCACACGGCGAGTGGGTGACGTTGACTATGAGATTGTGCGTTCGGACAGGGGAGGGGCAACACAAATTTATCACCTCAACCTCCTTAAAGCGTGGAGAGAGGCGGAGCCTGTTTCTCTGGTGACGGCAATTGCAGAAAGAGATGAGTTGGGGCCGGAGGTACTAAAATCGACCAATCCTGCCTCGCTCCTTTGTGGAGACCAGCTCTCACCGTCCCAGAGAGCAGACATAGACAGGTTGCAGCAACGTTATGCGGATGTGTTCTCCCCCCCGGCCGGGACGCACAAGCCACCCGGGTGTGACGGTGTGTTCACGGCCCTATCGGTTACCTGAGCACAAGAGAAAAGTGGTTCAGGCAGAATTGAAAGCCATGGTGAAGATGGGGGTAATAGAAGAGTCCTACAGTGCCTGGTATAGCCCCATCCTTCTTGTGGGCAAGAAGGATGGGTCTATCCGGTTCTGTGTGGACTATCGCAAGGTGAATGAGGTTTCACGGTTCGATGCCTATCCTATGCCCCGGGTGGACGAACTCCTGGATCGCCTGGGCACGGCTCATTTTTTTACGACGCTGGATTTAACCAAAGGCTACTGGCAGATTCCCTTATCTCCAGAGTCTAAGGAGAAAACGGCCTTCTCCACTCCGTATGGTTTGTGTCATTTTGTCACACTTCCGTTCGGATTGTTCGGGGCCCCAGCCACATTTCAGCGCCTCATGGACAGAGTGCTGCGTCCACATGCTGCATATGCTGCCGCCTATCTGGATGATGTGATCATCCATAGTGGCACATGGGCAGAGCATATGCAGCAGGTGGCTGCAGTGCTCGAGTCACTGAGGCAGGCGGGGCTCACGGCCAATCTGAAGAAGTGTGCAGTTGGACGGAGGGAGGTACGGTATCTGGGGTACCACTTGGGCGGCGGGCAGGTGCGTCCGCAGGTAGATAAGACAGCAGCGATTGCAGCCTGCCCAAGGCCCAAGACAAAAAAAGAGGTGCGGCGGTTTTTGGGGCTGGCCAGCTATTATCGGCGATTTATTCCAGACTTCGCGGAGCTGACCAGCCCCTTGACCGACCTCACCCGAAAGGGTGCCTCAGATCCGGTCCAGTGGACGGAGCAGTGCCAGGGGTCGCTTGAGAGGGTAAAGCAGGCCCTCTGTGGGGAGCCCCTCCTCCACACACCTAACTTCGCTCTCCCTTTTGTCTTGCAGGCTGATGCGTCGGGCAGAGGCCTGGGGGCCGTCCTGTCCCAGCAGGTACAGGGGCTTCGAATGCCCGGTGTTGTACATCAGCTGGAAGCTCTCCGAAAGGGAGGCCAGGTACAGCACCGTGGAGAGGGAGTGCCTGGCCATCCGGTGGGCGGTCGATGCCCTGCGGTATTACCTGCTGGGGCGCCCATTTACCCTCTGCTCGGACCACGCTCCCCTCCAGTGGCTCCACCGTATGAAAGATGTTAACAACCGGATCACCCGGTGGTATCTGGCACTGCAGCCATTTAACTTCCGGGTGATCCATAGGCCCGGGGGCGCAGATGGCTGTGGCCGACTTACTCTCCCGTTCCCATGGGGAGGGAGGACCGGACCCAGACACATGGGTGACCGACGGAGCCAGAGCTGGGCCCGCGGCGCCGTTGGTGTGCAAGATCGTATATATATGTTAATAAAACGTGTTCAAACCGTGAGTAGTGCGAGTTATTCCCCTACCCAGAACCTCTCACTTAATACTCCACTTAGTAGATTAACACTTGATACAAACACATTTATATTTTATACCTATTGAAGTCATTTAAAATGTGACGCTGTAACCTACACCAACACTCATTAAAATACTAATTAAAAACAAACATTGAGTTCTGCTCAGCAAACAGAAAGAAGGCAGAGGCCCGAAAAACGGGTGGAGGGCCACCTCCACCACCTCTGACAAACGGGTCGCCCTGTGGCTGAAGGCATCCCCGGGGGAAGCTCATCTGAGTCTGTCAACCCCCATGACACAAGTGCCTACATCAGATGCAAGTATACACTTATGTCTTTAAAAAAAATAAAACTAATATATAAATATATAGCCTACTTTTTAACAAATATATATCCACCCACCCACCAGTTGTGGATGGTGTCATCTGCCTGGTTCAGCCTCCGACTGAAACAACTGTAAACCCTGCAGCTGTAAGTATTCCATACTCAGATCTTGCCTCAGATGGTAGTTCAAAGTATTCTGAAACAGAATCTTTTCCTGCATCACAGGAGGAGGAGGATGATGAGGAAACACTGTCTGCTGCCACAGGGAGAGATCCGGAGGGCCTACTGAAGTGTGTCCTAATATTATGTATAGCTACTGGCAGTGCTCTACCCATTCATATTCATTTACATTCTTGAGTGGAATTTGGAGTTTGACATGTACACTGAAGTGATGAGCATTGATAATGGACAAACTAGCACATTCTTGTCCTTCAACAGAACATGGCTGGGCATCACCAGGAGGAGGGTCCATCAACTTCCACAGCACAGCTTGACACAGTGAGATTGTCGGTCAATACCATGTTAAATCTGTATGTAGAACTGTAGGAATTAAATGTCGTCCATATGTTTCCCAGTTACCAGTAAAGGAGTTGTACCGGGTGCACCTCCTGAAAACAATACAAAAGACAGAAAAGGAAATGGTCTACCTGGATCGGAAGAAACCTACCTCGAAATTCTATTACTGGAACGCCAGTTGAGGTGGGTGCATTGTCATGGTGAAACAGGTGAATATGTTAATGGTTGGAAGTATTACAAATCCTGACTGTTGCTTTTGTACTTGTAGGGAATAAGGAAGAACCAAATCACATGTGAATTTGTCTTGTATTTTATTTTTAATCAAAAGTAATTTCTTGCGATGAGGTCCCTTGCAGCCCTTCCATCCTGGACATCGGCAGGGATGGGATGGTCATCCGCAGGGTCATTGATTTGTATGGCAGGGTGTTGCTCTCCTCTAATAATTGCAATATTATGGAGAACAACACATGCCACAATGATGTCACATGCCCTCTCTGGAGTGACCCTGAGCTAGCCTAGAAATCTAGACGCCCCTAGCGGCAGCAAATTTATTTTGCAGCCAGGGGGGTCTAGCACTGCTCCGTCGGCTTTCTGTGCTGGAAACAGAAAATCTGTCAGACCAATCACAGCGTGAGGGGCGGAGTCGGAAGCCGGGCTACCATGACGACAGAGTTGCAACGGTTCCGTGTTAGAGGTAAACAATGGCTGCTGCCGCTGGCGAACAGCTGTCTTTCGACTCGGCTTTGGCCGCGACTCTACAAGACTTTAAGTTAACATTTTCTTTGAGAAAAGAACAAAGAACGGCACTGAAGTCTTTCCTCGAAAAGAAAGATGTATTCGGAGTTTTGATTAATTACGTAGTCAGAGCCGTCGCTTTGACTATGTCACCTTCTTCGTTGCTCTGATTGGTTGTAGCGCTATCCTATTGCGTGCAGAGGGAACTTGAAAGACAACCGTTTATCCCGCCCACACTGCCAATGGAGCAATGCCAGACCCTACATCTTTCTGATGTGGGTCTGGCTTGCCAGGCTAACCCTGAGCTTCTGCAGGCACTGGAACCAGGGCCGTGTTCCGATACTCCGTACTTCCATGAGTACTGTAGCGCCCCTAAATGCACAGTGGACAACGCCACCCCTTGAGTCTTGTGTGTCAATTCCAGAGCAAGGGGAACTCTGTCCCAATAATCAGTGCAACACAGGTTCTTTAAAGTATATAAAAAATATAATCTTTATTAACAAATGTCAGGTTTGTGTGTTGGTTGTGTTTGTTGGTCAACAGTTAAATATTCATAAATAAAACCAGTACAGGGGGATCACCCAGCTAGCGCACAGGAGCCAGAGAAGCCATTAAAAACAATAACACAAAAAGGTAGAAGGGGGGGGTAGGGTCCCTATCGCACACGTGAACAATGCCTACACACACACTGCAACGTCACCGCACTCTGTAAAACTGGGATCAAACCAAACCAAAGATGCACACCACCCCACTACACACGTCTAGAACAAGAGGAGGGAAGCTAGAAAAAGCCTTCTACAAAGTGTTATATCTTTGGCTGGCTCCACCACCACCGCCGCAGCTGGGTATAAGGGGAGAAGGAGTAAAGAAAAATAAAGAAAGAAAATTAAACCACTCTAGCCTGTGATGTATCATACAAACAATCAGTACTACAGCTACTATCAACAGGCTAGAGGAAAACAAACAAAAGCAAAATGACTAAATTAACACTGCACAGCACCACATTCATACCGTGTAGAGAACAGCAACCGGTTGTCACAATGCTGGTTGCAGTTGAACACGTCTAAAAACATAAACACACAATTAGCCCTGGTCGGTCACATTTCATTGATACATTTCATGAGTGTAGCGGCCGTCAGCAACATCACACGGTAGCAGGTTGATAAACAGAAAAAACAAGCCTGCAAGACCAATGATACGCTCGTATTTCCACACATTAATATGCAACAAAGGTTTACCTATAAAACCGTGGGCAAAGCAGAAGAACGTAGTCCTTTTGTTTTTTTGAGCCCTTTTCCTTTTTCCTTTATTTTTAGTTGTGAAGCGCATTGGGTCCTAGAAATGCGCTATACAAGACTGATTTATTATTATTATTGTTGTTGTTGTTGTTGTTGTTGTTGTTGTTGTTGTTGTTGTTAACAAAATAGCAGTCCACAGTACTCCTGTACAGGTTAAATACAAATAAAATAAAAATGATTCACACTCCATAACAGAAGGTGGCGGTAATGCACCAATAACCTGGATGCCAACCACCGTTAAAAATAACGAAGAAAACCTTGCGCTAACAGCACCCAACACAAACACAGAAACAGACCACAAACAACAAGTGTGGAGTGTGAATCAGTCAGTGTTCTGAGCATTTTCCCCGGGGCTGCGTTGCGTTCAGTTATTGGCTCTTTTCATTTACTCTGTTTAGGTAATTGCACTATATGTACCATTGCTGCTATGACAACTGAATTTCCCTTCGGGGATCAATAAAGTTCGTATCTATCTATCTATCTATCTATCTATCTATCTATCTATCTATCTAAACTGGGGGTCAAATCCTGTGGGCCTGTGTGGAGACCTGTTTTCAAAAAAAGCTATTTATGATTTGAGAAGAACTAACACGTCTGGCTGATGTTTGTTTGCAGATTTTTTCCGATGATTTTGATTAATGAAAATAAAACCTGGGAAGAGGCAGTGGAGCACTGCAGAGAGAAATACCACGATCTGATTTCCGCCCACAACCTGAGAATGAGGAAAAGGGTCCAACGCATTGCCGAAACAGCGACCTACACCCTTCGTCTGTATCGGCCTACACTACACCCGTGTGCTGGATTTCTGGTTCTGGATTGATAACGAGGATTTCATAGACAGCTGGGACCCGGACAACGATATGGAGGAGTTCTGCGGAAAATCGGGTGCCATGAAGAAGAATGGCACTATGTTGTTTAGTCGGTCTAATACTGAGAAGCTGAACTTGATGACTGCTATTATTATTATTTACATTTTTTCTTATTAATGGCTTATTCTTCTCATGTGATCTCAATATGAAATGCCTGTGTGAAAATGCTTGTTTAAAAAAAATTATATTTGCTGTGCAACTTAATAGGTCACTTCCACAATATAGGCATATTTCAGATGTAACCCATGTTCTCCAGAGCATGAACCTTAACAGACCCAGAGTTTAAGTTACCTCCCTTTCTGGAACAGATAACTCAGAGTTTCCCTCATCTCAGGGTTAACAAATGCAGAGTTTTCACATAATCCGCTTTCTGGAATACCCCCAGGTCGGTCCATCACTAAACAACACAACGCAGAGTGAACTTAGGAGAGGAGAGATGACCTCCGTTACACACACACACACACACACACACACACACACACACACACACACACACACACACACACACACACACACACACACACACACACACACACAGTGCAATATAACAGCCGACAACGGCGCGGCAGAGTGACGTAGACATATGTAAATGCTGTGTACTCGAGGTGCAGGCTTATGCACTAGCTGCCCAATTAGTGAGTGAATCAACTAACACAGTAGCAGAAACCAGCTCAAAACACACATAAGTCACGGCCACTATATAGAACATAATTGCGGACTGCATATAACATTCATCCCACATAAGCTGGTAAATATACGTTCAGTATTATTAACTCACTCTCTTCACGAACGCATTCTGTCGTGGCGGGAAGCTTTGACGTAACCCCGTACCCCTAATAAAACGCTAGGACCCTACCGCTCCCTGGGCTGTCCCAAGTGCCTGATTAGAAATAACAAAATATAATTCAATATAACGAAAGTAACAGGGAATTTACAAAAAGAGTCTTTGATCGGATACTTTTCCACACTACATACACACATAAAAGTACAGCACAAGGTTTTGCATATCCACCACGCACACACTCCATAGTAGAGCGGGATGCGACTCTTCAATACACCGCCTGTACATATCCTGCCATCGCGGGAGTGTTGGCGCCAAACATGCCCTGGCTTTGCATGTCGTCTACAATAGAGACTGGTCTGGAGCAAACCACGACGGCACAGGAACAAGCTGTGTTTGTTCGGGGAAATTATCTTTAACGTCAGAACCCGCGTCTAAAGTTTGCATTGATCGTTCATCGATAGCGAACACTGCTGGACGTGGTGTTGACAGAATTGAGGAACAGAATTGAGGAACAGCAACACATTTGAATGTCATATCTATGCAACATTTGTCCCATATGTTTGGGGATGCAAAACATGATGCTTATACATATCAGTGAGGACGGCTGATGAGTGGCTGCTGTCCCCCTGCCTCTCTTATTTAAAGAGACGTCTCTCAGAGACTTTATTCCCTCTCTTCTCCGTGGACCGTTGGACACTTGGGACCAGTGATGGAGAGGCTTTTCATTGTGCTCCTGCTGTTTACAGGTAAGTGAGTGTTTACATATTTATGCCACAGCGTTGGTGAATACTTGATTCTGATTTCTATTTTTTAATAACAGGACACCTGACTTTTAACAGTTCAAAATCAATGCGCTACAAATCCAACATTAACAACAACGGTTAAATAGGACGATGGACCAGATGCTCAAAAGCACTGCGGAGGAATATTTACATTTCAGCTGATAAGTCGATAAAAAAGCAATAACGTTACAGATGACAGTAACTCATATCTAATCATTGTCAGTAACTATAACCGGAATAAACCACTCCGGGCTGCCCCGTTGCTGAAAATAATGACGGCCTACTTTGGCCATCGTATATTATTTTCCAATAACGTGACCCGTTTATTCCTTACATATTTATACTGGTAAATGTGCACTAACCCTTTGGTGTAGGAGTCATTTCACCACCATGCTTATTTAACAGGTATGGGGTGTCGCGACTACCACTACATCAATATGAACAAGAGTTGGCAAGATGCTCAGAGCTACTGCAGGGAGCACCATTCAGACCTCGCCACCATATCCAACATGAGAGACAACAACAGAACACTTGAATCTAAAACCAACAGCGCAGAGAAGTATGTTTGGATAGGTTTGAACTACACTCAAGGGGCCTGGCGGTGGTCCGACAGTAGTAACGCCTCATTCAACAATTGGAAGAACGGTGAGCCGAACAGAAATAACAACTGTGTAGAAATGTTATCGGATGGACGCTGGAATGACGGGGGGTGTCACCACAAGCGGCACTTCATCTGTAATGGTGAGTTGTAGATCAATCCTTGGTCCTCGATTTAGACAATGTGCGCCGTTTTCTAAACCATTCCTGCTGCTGTTTGCTACTTCTTCGGTGTCCGGCCGTTAAACGCAGGGGCGCGTGTAATATGTAAATAATGTATGGTACATATAAGATAGCTTTTTCGCTAAAATTAGGTTTAAGTTTCGCACAAGCTGTGTTTACATATTTATACCACAGCGTTGGTGAATACTTGATTCTGATTGGTCGATAACGAGGGTGTGCATTACTTTTCAATAACAGGACACCTGACTTTTAACAGTTCAAAATCAATTCGCTACAAATCCAACATTAACAACAACGGTTAAATAGGACGATGGACCAGATGCTCAAAAGCACCGTGGAAGAATATTTAAATTTCAGCTGATTAAGTCGATAAAAAACCAATACCATTACAGATTACAGTAACTCATATCTAATCATTGTTGGTAACTATTACCGGAATAAACCACTCCGGGCTGCCCCGTTGCTGAAAATAATGACGGCCTACTTTGGCCATCGTATATTATTTTCCAATAACGTGACAGCCCGTTTATTCCTTACATATTTATACTGGTAAATGTGCATTTTTAAAAAAAACATATGCGTAGGAGTCATTTCACCACCATGCTTATTTAACAGGTGAGGAGCATCGCGACTACCACTACATCAATGAGAAAATGAGTTGGCAAGATGCTCAGAGCTACTGCAGGAATAACTATTCTGACCTCGCCACCATATCCAACATGACAGACAACAAAAAAGCACAAAAAAAACACAACAGCACAGAGAAGTATGTTTGGATAGGTTTGAACAACAACAACACTCAAGGGGCCTGGCGGTGGTCCGAGGACAGTAGTGACGCCTCATTCTACAATTGGAACAAAGGTGAGCCGAACGGAAATCGCGACTGTGTAGAAATGAGACCGGATGGATGCTGGAAAGACGAGAAGTGTACCACAAAGCTGCCCTTCATCTGTAATGGTGAGTTGTAGATCAATCCTTGGTCCTCGATTTACAATGTGCGCCGTTTTCTAAACCGTTCCTGCGGTTGTTTGCTACTTCTTCGGTGTCCGGCCGTTAAACGCAGGGGCGCGCGTAATGTGTACATGTATGATTTATTTTATACGATAGTTTTTTTTGCTAAACTTAAGTTTAAGTTTCGCACAAGCTGCAAATAAAGTTCAGCATCTCAGTATTAGACCGATGTTCTGCAGAACTCCCCCTTATCGTTGTCCGGGTCCCAGCTGTCCTCTATGAAATCCTCGTTATCAACCCAGGACCAGAACTATAGCACACAGGTGTGGGCCGTCTCCACTGGCAGCTCTTGGCAGACGCAGCCTGACGTAACACTTCAGTGGTGTTTGTAGCCTGGCTCCTCGCTCCTGCAAAATGGAAAATAAAAAGAGCAAGGGTACGGCGCCGAAAAGGCAAAGTAAAAAAGAGAAAAACACTGGAAACAGATGCAGCCAGATGTGCAAAAATCGGCAGCTTTTTCAAAACGAGCACGCGGTCTGAAACGACGAATGATGAAACGGGTAAGGCGAGATGTTGAACAAGATGCAACTTTACCTGCACGTTGTAACTCTCTCCGCCGCTGGAAGTGCGGTTGGGGGTCGGTTCTCGTTGCGGAAACGAGAACCGACCCCCAACCGCGCTTCCAGCGGTGGAGAGAGGAGGGCGGCGGCGGCTGCTCCCCCAGCCGCGGCCAGGCCCAGCCCCGCTTCGCACCCCAGCCCGACCGAGCCAGGAGCCAATCCTTGTCCCGAAGTTACGGATCTGACTTGCCGACTTCCCTTACCCCCCTTGTTCCATCATGCCAGAGGCTGGTCACCTTGGAGACCTGCTGCGGATATGGGTACAACATGGCGTTGTAACATATAGCCTGCTTAACCTAACGTTACATAATTTAAATAATAGTATGATGCGACGCCACATAACTGGGAAACTTTGTCTTGTAGCCCCTCAGGAGCCAGTGGCAACAACAACCACCGGCCAGGAGTCCACCACAGGTCCAGAGTCGCCAGGTAGGATTGCTCATTGAGTGAATATTATTAGAATTAATATCATGAAGAGTATGGTGTAGACCTGCTCTACATGAAAAATGCCCTGAGATAATTGATGATGATGGATGATTCAGCACTACAATAATTAAACTGACTTGAATTGATCAGAAGGCTTTGTAAAAAGGGGAGATATGTGTTGAGAATTATGACCTTTTAAAAAAAATGTGTTTTTAGTGTCAGAGGCAGAGCCAGGAGCCAGTGGTGAGGAGGGGATAACTGCTGTCATGGGAGGAACAGATGAGCTAGTGTGTGAACAAGCAAGCATCAGTTCCAATATAACCACTTTCTATGCCCAAATGATAGTAGTGGCCCGATATACTTTGTATCATTAAAAGTAAGATAGTAAACAAAGCACACAATTGAAAGTGAATAGGATGAAAGTAATATGGAATAAGCTTGCATATTTTGCCATTGAAAATATCTTAATTGGTTCAGTCAAAATGTGTTCTCCATGTCAAAAACGCTAAAGCCTTACAGAGTATTGTTTTTATTGTGATACAGGCGAGTCTAGGGAAACTGGAGAAAGTGTGAAAGGGAAAGCAGAGTCTACTCAGGGACTGATTACAGAGGCAGCAGCTCAGCAGCAGGACCCTGAACCACAAGTTGGGAATGAGACAGATGAAGATGAGTCTGTTGATAGTTTTGACTACGTTGCTCGCCCTCAGTCACAGGCTATACATACATACTTTTCTTATCATCCTCAAAAAAACCCTAATATTGCTATACCAAAAGTTTTTGTAGTGTAGGCCAGGCCCAGAGTGGCTAATCAGGAGGACCGGGACAATTCCCGGTGGGCCGGTCTGACGTTTGGGCAGCATGGGCCGGTGTTCAATTGTTTGATTTATTTATGTATTTACTTTGGGCCGGTGTTCATTCATGGCACTGAGTGGGTATTACGTGTATGCAGTTACCGCTGTCCCTGGGCCGTCTCCACTGGCAGCTCTTGTCAGACGCAGCCTGACGTAACACTTCAGTGGTGTTTGTAGCCTGGCTCCTCGCTCCTGCAAAATGGAAAATAAAAAGAGCAAGGGTGGCGCCGAAAAGGCAAGAGTAAAAAAGAGAAAAGCACTGGAAACAGATGCAGTCAGATGTGCAAAAATCGGCAGCTTTTTCAAAACGAGCACGCGGTCTGAAACGACAAATGATGAGATGTTGAACAAGATGCAACTTTACCTGCACGTTGTAACTCTCTCCGCCGCTGGAAGCGCGGTTGGGGGTCGGTTCTCGTTGCGGAAACGAGAACCGACCCCCAACCGCGCTTCCAGCGGCGGATAGAGGAGGGCAACGGCAGCGGCTGCTCCCCCAGCCGCGGCCAGGCCCAGCCCCGCTTCGCACCCCAGCCCGACCGAGCCAGGAGCCAATCCTTGTCCCGAAGTTACGGATCTGACTTGCCGACTTCCCTTACCCCCCTTGTTCCATCATGCCAGAGGCTGGTCACCTTGGAGACCTGCTGCGGATATGGGTACAACATGGCGTTGTAACATATAGCCTGCTTAACCTAACGTTACATAATTTAAATAACAGTATGATGCGACGCCACATAACTGGGAAACTTTGTCTTGTAGCCCCTCAGAAGCCAGTGGCAACAACAACCACCGGCCAGGAGTCCACCACAGGTCCAGGGTCGCCAGGTAGGATTGCTCATTGAGTGAATATTATTAGAATTAATATCATGAAGAGTATGGTGTAGACCTGCTCTACATGAAAAATGCCCTGAGATAATTGATGATGATGGATGATTCAGCACTACAATAATTAAACTGACTTGAATTGATCAGAAGGCTTTGTAAAAAGGGGAGATATGTGTTGAGAATTATGACCTTTTAAAAAAAATGTGTTTTAGTGTCAGAGGCAGAGCCAGGAGCCAGTGGTGAGGAGGGGATAACTGCTGTCATGGGAGGAACAGATGAGCTAGTGTGTGAACAAGCAAGCATCAGTTCCAATATAACCATTTTCTATGCCCAAATGATAGTAGTGGCCCGATATACTTTGTATCATTAAAAGTAAGATAGTAAACAAAGCACACAATTGAAAGTGAATAGGATGAAAGTAATATGGAATAAGCTTGCATATTTTGCCATTGAAAATATCTTAATTGGTTCAGTCAAAATGTGTTCTCCATGTCAAAAACGCTAAAGCCTTACAGAGTATTGTTTTTATTGTGATACAGGCGAGTCTAGGGAAACTGGAGAAAGTGTGAAAGGGAAAGCAGAGTCTACTCAGGGACTGATTACAGAGGCAGCAGCTCAGCAGCAGGACCCTGAACCACAAGTTAGGAATGAGACAGATGAAGATGAGTCTGTTGATAGTTTTGACTACTTTGCTTGACTATGGATGATTCAGCAGTACAATAATTAAACTGACTTGAATTGATCAGAAGGCTTTGTAAAAAGGGGAGATATGTGTTGAGAACTATGACCATTTAAAAAAACATTACGATAGGGTTGTGCCGATGGCTGACTGACATCACGATGGAGAGCCATCATTGTGATGCCACGCCCCCCTCGTCCGACACACACTAATCCTATAGTCTCTTCTATAGTTATTACCTAAAAACTTTGCAGGGATTGCCCTGTAAATAAATTGAAAATATAACTAATGGTCCATATAAAGTGCTGTAAGTTAACTAGGGCTGCCCCCTAATAGTCGGCTTAGTCGAATACGTTTTCATTAGTCGAGCAAAAAGTAAAACATAAAAATAACAAGGCATGAGCATCGCAAACCGAATACATCTGTGGTCGCAACAAGCCCTGATTTAACTCATCGCTGCAGAAATACTGACCAATACACCTGGGCAGGTAGACACCTGGGCAGGTAGACACCGCTAGACACACGGGACTCATACCGGTGATTGCAGCTTTAGTTCCCCGTGTCTGATCGCTGTAATTCGGAGCGTGAATATCTGTTGAATATCTAATTTCTTCCTAACTTTAAAAAACACATTTGTATTTTTTAAAACGATAGTCGCACATCCCTCGTAACTACGCCCGTGAAGGTGAACCCTCCCGGACTCCGCTAATAACATGAAGGAGCCACACATCCACACGCACCGGACACCAAAATACCAACAAACATGTTTTCCATTTGCTTGCTTTTAAATAAAGTTGTGTGCAGTTATATGGTTAAATACGATTATTAAAAGTGTTCATGTCTCCTTCCTGGTCCAGAACCGCTTGGTCCATGCCGTTAATAGGCGGCCCGCTTCGTGCGTGTGCTTGTCAAAATGATATTTAAGCCTGATTATTACGGTATTGCAGTGGCGGCTGGTGAAAAATACTGTAGGTGGGGCTCTATATTGGGGGGGGGGTCTGGGGGTCCTCCCCCCGAAAATTTTGAATTTTGTAAATGTGATTTCCTGCATTCTGGTGCATTTTAGGGTGACCAGCTGGAGATCCCAAATCATTCACAATGATAAATTTGTGTGTAAATTTCAATGTTTCACACAGACTCATATTTATTGTTCGCTATTTGGTCAATTGGGTCCCCCTAAATATATGATGGCGACGCCCATGTCCCTTATACCAATAAAATAACTCAAACCAGTCAATACCAATGGTCTAAAAAGACAATATTAATTTAACTGCCATGTAGAAATCAACAGTTTCACAGGTAATGATAATGAACAAGTTGCATGTTTATTATACTCCGTGTCCAGATAGAATGTGCAAACACAAAGATAAATTATAAAAGGTAATACAACAATCTAGTTATTTAAAGATATGTAGTCTACAGCTGGGGATTGATTAAAGTTCACTGTAGACACATTGACAATTGGATAATGGATAACAGTCTGTGTTGATACAATGAAAGAGAGAGAGAAGGCTCTCAAAGAGAGGGTGGGACAACCAAGTATGAAAAGAAAGATAATTTTAACATTTTAGTATGAAACACAGTAATCCAGCTCAGAACTTAGAAACAACAAAACAAAGCAAAACAAAGCAAACATACAGTTATGTTCCTATTGAGATCAATATTTTAATGGCAAATGTGTGTGAAACATGAGTGAGTCAATCAGTGAATGAGAGAGTGTGACAGAGACAGCCAATAAAGCTTATTCAATTGAGGGAGGAGTGAGAGACAGAGCACGAGAGAGAGAGAGGCTGTAATGGTTTTTTTTCACGGATTGGAAGACGAGTTGATGAGCTCCAGAATGCGTCCTGGCGGTCTTCCCCCTCTCATAGTCCTCCTCACTGGGGAACCATTGCCACGCGCTGCCCCTGTGTTTACACGTGGATTTTGGCACACTTCTGCCGTGCAGATCTGCAAATGCGATCCGTGTGTAAAAACGATTTGTCTGTAACTTCACGCAATACAGTCTACACACCACTAGTCGGCGCGTAGCACCCAGTGACGTTAAGCGTGTCATTGTCATGGGTAACATGGCTGCCGTTAATGAGACTGGCCGGTCGTCGGAAACTTCGAACAACTCATGCGCTTTACAATGCGTTTATTTATGAGGAAAACAAACGTTAACTTACCCATGAGTTGTTCGAAGTTTCCGACGACTGGCCAGTGTCATTAACGGCAGCCATCTTCCCCATGACGATGACACGCTTAACGTCACTGGGTGCTACGCGCCGACTAAGGGATTTTTTCAGAGCGCCCCCAAGCTATAAAATTCGACGACGCTGATTGGCGAAATAAATATTTTTTTGCATAGCAACCGGAGAACCATTGGCTTAAATTCCAGCACTGTTGTGCTGATCAAACTGGCGCCCAGGGAAGACTGGCGCCCTATTGGCTAGCCTACACACGTTGAACGTGACAGTGAACGTAACGTTGAACGTGACAGTGAATGCAGATATCATTCTGGAGAGTTCTGAAGTAAAATCATTATTAGCATGTAATTAACACCGATTCTTTTTAAAAAAATATATACTTTTCAAAATGAGAGATTATATAAAAAAATAAAAAATAAAATAAAAACAGGCAGGCAGGTCGGTGGGAGGGCGGCGCCCCAGCACCCTCTATGGGCGAGCCACCACTGCGGTATTGTATTATCTGTAAAGCAGCACAAGGTTAACAGTGATTCTTTTATAACACTAAGTTAGAGATTCAAAATTAGATTAACGCGAATAAAAAACATAACGCGCTAAACATGACTGTAATTAATTGATCGCAATTAACGCGATAATTTGACACCCATAAAAATGATATATAAGATATATCAACTGCCAATTTAAGGGACATGGCCCACCCTATGTTACGAATCAAACCCATAGTATCAATGCCAGAGCGGTAGATGGCTCTTTCACCACCAGGTATGATGAAGCTGGCTCATCATTGGGGAATCAAGCGATCAAGCTGTATATAAGAAGACCGCGTGCTACCGTTCCGCCTTTCACTCTGCTGGATACATGCATGGAGAACACTCAATGTTAAATCTGGGCTGTTCTATTACAAGGTTTACCATTAGGCTTAACATACCCAGGTCTGTCACAGCCGTTTTCTTGGAATACCCCTGTGGCCTTTGAGATGTTTTATTTTGTTTTTACATAAACACTTTCTATGTATGTATCAGTGGAGGCTTCTCCATTGAGGAGAGGGAGGAAGATCCTCCTTAACATTGTTGAGTATAAAAAATGTAGATTGCCCAGACTATTGTAATGAATTAATGCCCTTAAATATGACTACTTTATTGCCTTTGAATATACAGTATAATGTTTGTTTCCCTGGGTAAAGGGACATTAGCGCCCCCAATCGCCTATTGACAATTACTTCAGGGAGGAACGTCCTCCCTCCGTCTCCATTGACACCCATTCATTTCCCCGAAAGTACTGGCGGCCGGTGGATAACATGGGTTTCAATGGGAGAGAGGAGGAAAATCCTCCTCTGAGTGGGCGGGACCTTAAGGGGTCTGATTCGCTCAAACATCTATCCGTCTGCGCTATGAACCAATAAGCAGGATCCCTGGCTAACGCTGTCGATAACAAACCCGGTCTGTGAAATCTGCGATAGCAAGATCCTAAATGCACAATGGAAACATTGGAAACGGAGGACATTGTTAACGTTTTATTACAAAAAGTAAGTTTTTCCTGCCTGAAACGAATTAAAACGTACACACGGAATGCGATGGGGCAGGAGAGGTTAACAAATCTGGCCATTATTTCGATTGAAAGGAAAATGCTGAAATCACTTAAAAAAGATCCATTTGGTATGACCAGGTCACTGATGACTTCGCAACGCAAACAGCAAGGAGGATTGACTTGATCTATAAATGAAGTCCCTCAATCTGAATAGTTAGACTTATGATGCGTTCTATTTGTCTCGTAATCGCGACTTGCAGCTCGGGTGTGACGTCACATCCGTCTCGGAAAACGAGGGACCCCGGCGGGTTTTTGCGTTCTATTTGCCACACAAGACGAGTCGGAGAAAAGATGGACGCGACTTTAATATGCTTCAAAAACAGTATCATTCTGTGTTTAAACGTTAATTAAATATAGACACATTGATCACAGAGAAATTACCCAAGATTTCACAATGTGCTTGGTTGCAATAGGCAGTTTGGACGTTTCGTAACGTTTATAGTGATTATCTCGTTTACGGTGCGCCCACCGCGGATTTCACTGTATGTTCATTACAGTTTGATATCTGAATATTCCGTTTTGATAACGTTAGGCTACTGCTCTGCTTTCTGCTCAAGAATCGGCATTGTTGTCATGGCAACATGGAGCGTCTCTAGCCAGTTCGGAGTAGCCATCTTTGTTACTGAACTCGGGGTCCTCTGAGTTCAGACGAGTTGACGAGTTGTATTTCCGACCTCGGGGGCGTTCTATTTGCAACTTCCGGTTCGTAACTCGGAAATCCGTCTCGCAGATCGAGTCGGGTGGACAAATGGAATGCACCATTACAGCCCATGTAAATAGTTTTGAAATAATGTTCTTGTTGTTCTTTTACTAGTTTGTTACTCTGACCGCTCTGTTTGATATTGTGGAAAGGGTGTTAGTGAATGATTCAGAGCAGTAGCGTGCGGTGAGCCTCAATTTCAGTGGGGCGAAGCTACCCGTGTGGCCGACCACGCCCACAATATGTTTTTTAATGTGTATTTTTGAGCTACATTAATAGATGCTAACTAAACTAATTATGAACAAAAATACCGAACGTGCTTTGAAGCTTTGAACGTGTCAGCCGCAACACATGCATGATGTCGGGCGAATTAGTATGTGCAATGGAAACACCAACCAGGTCTGGAATCATCTTTAGCTCGAGCTGTATAATACAGTAACGAAGTGTATAGACCCCTTCGAGTGCAACGTCACAGAAATATGCGCACGCGTCTTGGGGTCAGAAAAACACCTACTCACATAGACTTCCACTAACGAAGTCCACACAAAAAGTCTAAAATGCCGACCTGTAGCGCTGTTGGATGTGAAAATAGGACCAGCAGTGGCGTTGACCAGATTAGGACATTGTCCACTGGTTTAAGAATAAATAAATAAACTTACCCCACCATGCAGGTGCAGTTAGCCGTGTGAATGTAGCACTTCTCCTTGTTGTAGATCACCCATGCCTTGTACAACGATGTCTTCTTCCCTTGACGCTAATTAACCCAATCTTTAATGGAAGCTGGGTCTGGCAAACTATCGCCGTCAGCCAATACAAATTTGTTGAGATATTATTCCCGGTCCTTAATCGGCAACGAGAGAGCATATTCGGAAATATTCTGAGGAGAATCGTTGACAGCCATGTACTTCACTTTGTTTTCTGACCCCATTAGGCGCGAAAAGACGTGTGCGCATTCTCGTGGCTTGGAATGTTTACAAACAATGAAAGGGTCTATTGGCGGAGTAATTCTAGTTGACCATAGGGCGGATAAGTTGACGACCATATAGGACTCTATTAGCGCGGGCTGAAATCCCTATTGCAGCCTGCAGGGTTACGTGATGAACATACGGAGGAGCGCGACCGTTGAGTTGAACCGCCCCAACATTGAAAGATTACGCTCAAGTAGAATTGCCACCATCCAAAACTTGATGTCAACGTACCAAAAATAGTGTAAAGGTCTACAGAAACTATAGATAGTTAATGTGATGCAAATATTATTAGAAATAGATTCATGGAGCTGGAGCAAGGATTTTTGGAGGAACTATTTTTTTGGGAGCCTGCTATTGCAAGTAGGTTGTTCGTCGCCCCACCTGCCCACATGAGCCGCACGCTACTGATTCAGAGCATGATGCATTTTAAATGGCATCACTTTGGTTCTTGAGTCTTTTCTTAAAGCAATTGTAACTGAAAATAAACATAGCTAAATAACAACCAATAACTTCAGTCAGTGAGGGCAAAAATAGGCCCAATGATAGGCCCAGATTTTTTAATTTACTTTTACAAATCAAGAGTAGGCCTGATTTGACTAATGTGCTTTGCATCCTTTCCTTCTGCCCTTGTAGTCCATTTCAAAGACAGGCTGCCCACCAGCTTTCAAATTACAGTGATGCCACTGGTGGCTTTGTATCCATTTTATTCACATAACTATCCCTCCCTGCTATCTTGTAGTTCACCAAAACTAACCCTGATAACCTGAAACAACTTGAGTCTCACATTCTTATGCCACCATACACCAACAGTGCAAGCAGACCAATGGCAACCAAGCGCACAGTCCTTCCTCCCTCACTTTAAAAACCACCAGCCGCCACTGGTATGTATGTATGTATGTGGCCAGCTTCACTTTTAATATTTGAAATAATATAAACAATATCATATTCAAACGTATGACTGATTTCTTTAATATACACATGACACTTGTACTTGTACTTTCAGTACTTAAGTAGTACATTTTAAGATAATTCTACTGCAATACTTAAGTACAAAACATTTTGAATACTTTAGTACTTCCACTTAAGTATGTTTTTAAAGAACACTTCAACTTCTACTCGTCACTTTTTTGATATAGTACAGTAGATATAGTATAGTACTACTATAGTACTTCTACTCAAGTCTGGGTCTCCAGTACTTTATACATCTCTGCTGCTCTGTTTGTCTAGCATTAGCACCTCTGGTAAGTGATGGCCCCTTCATAAAGGGAGGCATGAAAGACTGGAAACACATTCACCAAAGAATAGTGGAACACGAAAAAAGTAAGACACACAGATAGTGCAGATGCTTACTTTCTGAATGTACAAAAGGCAGATGTGAAAAGCCTGTTGGCTGGCAACTAAATGTCATTGCGTGCTGACCAAGTGAAACAAACGTCAGGTGATGGAGGCATGTAAAGTTATAATTACATTATTTTAATATAGGTCATGATCTAAAGTGGGCCGGTCTGAGGCATGAAACTCCAGGGGTGAAAATGAGTCCCACTCCGGTCCTGGGGCCTCATGTACGAAGACTTGCGTGGATTTCCTACTGAAACTTGGCGTACGCCAAAACCCAGAAACGTACGCACAAATAAATTCAGATGTATCAAAGTGTGCGTACGCATGGATCCAAGCGCGTTTCTTTTGTACATCCCGATCAACGTGGAACTGAGCGCACGTGCAGATGTGGCAAACTCCTCCCTGTCCACGCCCCCATTTAAATATGCAAATCTATGTAAATAGGCCCTGGACCTGAGAGTCACCACTAGTGGTGTGCGATACTGCATATTTTGGTATCGATCCGATACCAAGTAAATACGGTCCAGTATCGCCGATATCGATACCGATACCGATACTTTTCAATAAATAAGGTGGACGCGTCATTGAATTGCTAAATCTCAATTAATTTTCATGACCTTAAGTGTTTTTTGTGATGTTTCCTTTTTTATTATTAAATAGTTAAAACCTAGGACAGAATGAGAACAAAGTTTATAATTAAATAGAAAATGCTTTATTATCAAGTGTTTTGCTTTGCGTCACGTGACTCGCGTGACGGCGCAACATCTAAACACAAGAGGGGGAGGGGGAGCAAAGTGTGCCTGCTCTGTGCTGACACAGGAGCGGCGAGTCCGGTGACCTGGCTGTTTCCTCTTTGCCGAAACCGCAGCATTGCAAACAAGAGCGGAACTTAAAGTAAAGAATCGATCCCAACAGGCTAGTATCGATCCGATACCGATACCGACTTGGTATCGATACTATCGATATTTGGATCGATCCGCCCACCACTAGTCACCACTATCCGATCAGATAAAACAAGGAAACAAGGAAGAAATATATTCTATGCGTCACTTTCAGGCCGCACACTTGGAAGACCACTAGGTGGCGCTGTTTTTGAGCAAATTCCGTAACGCTAATAACTCCCGCATACTTTGTCGCACATTCGAAATCGGCTTATGAGCCAATTGTCATCGTTTGCAAGTAAATCCTCGCGTTCCCTAAATACTCGCTCACGTCGGATTGCACCAATTGCAAGGTCCTCTAACAACGCTAACGCTGCCATCGGTAATACCATTTTCTTCATCACATTGCGCATGCTTTTATATCCACCCGTATAATTGCAAACACGGTGGGTGTGTTAATTGTTCATAAGTGTGTCTCTGACGTGCACATCACTCTGATGACTAATTGTTTTTGATATTATTAACAGTTTCCCAGCGTCACCTATAAGTGTCGCCAAAGGAACAATAGCTGTAGAAACGTGCGTACGCCAGCCATGAAGTTGGCGTGAGGCACCGCACATTTCCAGTCATTTCACGTTTCATACATCTGAACGTGAGCATGGAACGCCATTTTTTTTTGCGTACGCCACGTTTTTGTGCATACGCAACCTTCGTACATGAGGCCCCTGGTGTAGGCCGATCCAGACGAAGGGTGTGGTCGCTGTTTCGGCAATGTCTTGGACCCTTCCATCATGCTGACGTTGTGGGCGGAAAACAGATTGTGGTATTTCTCTCTGCAGTGCTCCACTGCCTCTTCCCAGGTTTTATTTTCACAAATCAAAATCGGGAAAAAATCTGCAAACAGCCAGACGTGTTAGTTCTTCGCAACACGTCTGACTGATGTTCCCCCCCCCCCATGAATTCACTGGGGATGCTAGCCTGTAAGTTGCTCTTTAAATGCAAGACATGTGTATTTCTGTGCGTATTGCTGCCAAAGAGATTTCTCACCGAGATTTCAGTGGCTTGGGCCGAATCTCCATCAAGTGAGGATGGTGTGTGGTAAAAGGCAAAACGTCCTCATCCTCGATGTGCTCTTGGAGAGGTGCGGTTACAGCGATGGCCTCTGTGGGCTACACATGCGATATAGACTAGAGGCTGACACGGGAGTGTTTTTTCAATCCCGTCCCGTCCCGCTCCCGCAAAAAAAATCCCGTCCCGTCTCGGTCCCGTGACCAAATCAAAAAATAATCCCGTCCCGTCCTAATCCCGAATAAATCACTCCCGATCCTGTCCCGTTACCGTTTTTTCTAGTCTAGTTTTTTTCATTGAAAATATGTAAAACGCATGGATCATCATGCCTGGATGGATGGATGTATATTCTGAACATGGTGGAGAGGGAGAGAGAAGAGGACTGTCTACAAACTGTCATTGAACCACTAGATCAGCTGCTTGTGATGTTTGTGGTTAATCACCTTGTCGCACTGGACGCGGAACCGAAGCACAAATGTTAACCGGTCTGCCTGGTCGCACATCTGCGCCTGCAGCTCTTCAGATCGGTTCATTTCTATTTTTCACGCGAGCCGCGAGCACCGTGTCAAGCTGGATAGACCAGGAAGTCAGGCACAGAAAAGGCGAGAGAATCAAAATAAAATAAATACAATGATGATGAATTAAGTTGTTGCTTGTCCGTCTATAGCCTCAATATGTCAGTTGCGTCTTTTTAATCAAACATTTTTGTTTGATTAAAGATAGAAAAAAGAAAGTAAAAAAGATCTGTTAATTTTGACTCCCGCTCCCGTTCACTCCCGTTTTACTTTTTTCCTGTCACGTCCCGATCACGTGACTATAAATAAATTGACTCCCGAAACACGGGAATCCCGCGGGAATCCCGTGTCCCGCGGGATTCCCGAAAAAATGTCAGCCTCTAATATAGACCCACCGCGTACCTCTGCCGCCTTTCCGTAGAAAAAAGATCTGGTTTCCTCCCACACCATAAGACAGCCATGTAAGGTTAACACTCCTACCTTGATCAAGGCACTATGCAGTAGACCTGGAGTCTGTCCCCGGGCGCTGCACTACGGCTGCCTATGGCTGCTAGTGCTGCAGCTAGTGATGGGTCAAATGCAGAGGTCACATTTCCTTGTGTAGTACTTGTACATGTGCAATGACAAATACAGCTTCATCTCTTCCATGTCTGTTAGAGGGTTGAACTGGGGTCAAATCCTGTTTAAATGTGGGCCTGTGTGGAGACCTGTTTTCAGACTGCTTTTTTTCAGACTGCTAAAGCTGTTTCAGACTGCAAAAGCTGTTTATGATTTGAGAAGAACTAACACTTCTGGCTGATGTTTGTTTGCAGATTTCCCGATGATTTTGATTTGTGAAAATACAACCTGGGAAGAGGCAGTGGAGTACTGCAGAGAGAACCACCACGATCTGATTTCCGCCCACAACGTCAGCATGAGGGAAAGGGTCCAAGACGTTGCCGAAAATGCGACCACACCCTACGTCTGGATCGGCCTACACTACACCTGTGTGCTGGATTTCTGGTTCTGGATTGATAACGAGGATTTCATAGAGGACAGCTGGGACCCGGACAACGATAAGCGGGATTTCTGCGGAACATCGGGTGCCATGAAGAAGAACGGTACAACGTTGTTTAGCCGGTCTAATACTGAGAAGCTGAACTTTATTTGCAGCTTGTGCGAAACTTAAACCTAATTTTAGCAAAAAAGCTATCGTATACACCATACATTATTTACATGTTTTTCCTAATAATAGCCTATTCTTCTCATGTGATCTCAATGTGAAATGCTTGTGTGAAAATGCTTGTTTAAAAAAAAAAGTTTGCTGTGCAACTTAATAGGTCACTTCTTCCAACATATCCCATATCACCCATATCACCCTGTAGAAGTAGGCCTACTCTGTTACAAGTCCTGCATTGAAAATGACAATTATGTCGGTCGGTTCGATTACGAGGGTGACGATCAAAAATTCCATGACAGTCACAACCCGAGGTAGTAATACCACACTATAGAAATACACTGTAAAAGTCCTGCATTGAAGTTGTTACTTAAGTAAAGGTAGTAATGCCACACTGTATAGAAATACACTGTAAAAGTCCTGCATTGAAGTTGTTACTTAAGTAAAGGTAGTAATACCGCACTGTATAGAAATACACTGTAAAAGTCCTGCATTGAAGTTGTTACTTAAGTAAAGGTAGTAATACCACACTGTATAGAAATACACTGTAAAAGTCCTGCAATTAAGTTGTTACTTAAGTAAAGGTAGTAATACCACACTGTAGAGAAATACTCTGTTACAAGCAAAAGTCCTGCTTTGAAAATGTTACATAAGTAAAAGTAATACAAAAGTATTAACATCAAAACATACATATTTATTATGTAGAATGGCCCATTTCAGATAACATATTCCATTATTTGATTATATTTATTGATGTCTTAATGTGTTCATCGCTTTAATGTTGCAGCTGGTGGAGCTAATTTTAATTTATTCATATATATTTTATATATTACTTTATAATGCTGGGTAGCTTGTGAATTTCCTCCTGAGGACCAATAATAATTAAGCCTTATTGATATAATATAATTTGTTGATTCAAAATGCCATATCCATCTGTCAGTTATTAATGAGTGAAATGCAATAAAATAGAATATCTATTTTCTGGTTGAATGCACCTGCCTCTGGATGAGACTATTTAGATTTTAGACAGAGGGAGGGAGTAGAGAGGAAGAGGGGGGGGGGGGGGGGCAAGGGGGAGGGAGCAGAGAAGGAAGAAGGGGGCTTTTGTTTGGGTTGCTTTTAAAAATCTTGCTCTCCTGCTCTTTTCTGGTCTCACTCTTTACAACTCTCAAATCTTACCTACAACAGCTTTAAAAGGTCCCCTATTTTACCACCAGGTGTGATGTTGATTACCCATTACATCGACCTTCTAATGACATTACAAGTGGGAGTGTCCACCCAGGTGTATGATACATAATGGGTAATCAAGATCTGGTAGTAAAATAGGGGACCTTTAAAATAACTTGAAACCCGGTTCAACACGTAATGCTACAGGCTACTGCGTAGGCCTAGATAGTCATACATAAAGCTGTAGTACAAAACAAGTACGACCCCTTCATCGACACCAAACCAGAAATGGTAAAAGGACTGCACATTTCCCCTGAAAAGATATTTGTGTACGTATGTGGAGGGGCTATGGTGTATGTTTGTTCTTTTCATAAAAGGTATTAAAAATGGATGGTCCTCTTCTGGTCCTGCGGCCTCTGGACGCCGCTGCACCGCACCTCGTCTTCCTCAGGGCGCTGACCTCGAGCTATCAGGAGAGCAAGACGGCATCACTGCACTTTTAAACACACGTATATACAACGGTTAGGCTACATCCATACTACTACGTTTTCGGTTTATACGTTTTTTTAAAACGAAAATGATCTCCATCCACACTAGCGTTTTAGCACCTTATCAGAAAGAATCTCCGTCCATACTACCACGCCTGAAAACGCATGTCACATGACCATGCATGGTCATGTGACCAGCGTGCCGGTATAAACAAGAAGCAGATTGTCTACTCTGCGGTTGGTTAGTTGCAGAAAATATTAGGGAGGAAGAACATGGACACGGGGATTGTCGCAAATGGCTCGAATAATAGCTTGCCTCCTGCGCATGTAGGTAGTAGTAGCATTATAAAATGCAGAATCTAACTGCACAAAAGCTGCTAGGATAGACAAGGTCATAAACACCTGTAATTCGTTACCCATGTTGGTTGAATTAACCGCCTCGAGGCTGAAGAGGTTTGTTTTCTTCTGGAAAAGGGTCACATGATAGGGGCGTGGCGAATCAGGGAAGGACACGTCATGACTGATAAGACCCAATCAGGAAGCGAACGTGGGAGTTTTCAAACTGGGTCAGCAGTGTTTTCAATAATCTCTGTTTTAGGCGTTGTAAAACGCCGGAGTAGTGTGTACCCTAGGCGTAAAAGTGGCAAAAGTTATGCGGTTTAAAACGAAAACGTATAGTGTGGATGTAGCCTCAGAAATTACCCATCTAATAATTAGTAATTAATAATCTAGAATCAATCCCCGGCTTCTCCGTCCAACGACAGCTCCGGCGTGGTTACTGCGATCGGTCCCCTCAGTTCCTGCTCCGTCTTCCTGCCCTTTTCCCTCGCTCCGTCTCCCTGCCCTGTTTCCTCTGGAAGCTTATTTAAAGTCCGCCAATTTGACACTCAACAGGTGCAGGCGATTACGCCGTGGGGAGTCACATCCGTATGGGCTTTTCAGAATAAAAGCACAATACCCTCCCAGTTTGCAATACATGCAATAAAAACATAAAAACTACACACCAAAATCAGAAATATTGTAAATTAAAAACACACTGGGAGCTAAAAAGACAATAAAATCTTACTTTACCCATGCGACACGTACACACACACAGGCTACCCATGCCACAGTGTATCTTGTTCCACGTGTGTGGGAGTATTAAGGGGTACAGATGTCTGAAGAGCAGAACTAATTCTAGGTAAAGCACGGCACAAAGGTTGCTATTCACGTGGTTCAGACCATGACAGTCATATGAAGATGGATGCACCCATTTTTATTGAATCAAAGCAGAGTATTTGGTTCACTGAGTTTGCCTTTGTGGGGCAGCAGCATACCTAAAAAATGCAATAGGCTCTATGCACGCAACACTTCCTCATTGGTCTCAGAATGCTTCTATAAATCCGGTTCCGGTTCGTAAGCCAAGATTCTACAATGGAAGTAAACAAACCAGCATGGCTTGCAAACGAACGAAAGTGTGTTTTCAACGACGGGAGGACAGCACTAGCAGCTACCACTGTTGTGTTCCGCAATGTGCAGCATCTGCTAAATGCAATTCGTTCCTTAGTTTTTTTACTTTCCCCAAAGAAATGGAATTACGTAAACGGTGGGAAATGAACACTGGGTTGTTTACTTCCGTTGTAGAATCTTGGCTTCCGAACCGGAACCGGATTTATATTTATATTTATTTATATTCTGAGACCAATGCGGAAGTGTTGCGTGCATAGAGCCTATTCAGTTTCAATAAGCAGAGGACAGGTGTGTCACATCAATGCTTAATCAGATGACTGGGTAACCTTATCAGCCAATCAGAGGTAATGCATGCAATAGCACGTGTTTATCCTAGAGAGGGAGTTATATAAAGCATAACAATGTACAAGGGATGTTAGGGTTTGGCTGGATAGCATTAGCATTTCAGTATCCATAGCATACAAAATGTCACAATCCAACAACGACCACCGCACTTACATTGTAAACAAATGAAAGCTCCGCTGTTGAACTTTTCATTGCACGTTTTTGCTTTTTGAAAAGTAAGTTACTAAATGCCTGTAGAAAAAAAGCAATCCACGACTCCATCCACTCATGCTCTCAATTTTGGTCTGGGCAGACCAATGGTAGGAAAATATGCGACGTCAATGTGAAAATGAGAGGATGCGACGTCAAAACTCTACGATGACCAAACACTTACTACAACCACCATCTCAACCAGTACCACCACGACCACCACCACCACAATAACCACCTCTTCCACTAGAACCACAACCAATATCACTACTACCACCTCCACTACTACCATCATCTCCATCAACACCTCAACCACCACCAATGTCACTGCTAGCACCTCCTCCTCCACCACTACCTCCATTAACACCTCTCTCTCTCTCTCTGTCTCCCTCCCCTTTGCTTTCTCTTTTTCTCCCTCCCTCTCTCTCTCTTTCCACATTTCTGGCCTACTCCAGGACAGACCAAGCCACCAAGGAGGACCATCCAAACGTCACAGCGTTCGCCTACTTTAGCAGCGTCGTCAACCCCAACGTGTTCGCCGGCAGCTCTCACATCCACCAGGCCGGCTTCAGCTTCATGGGGAAGCACTTCGAGGCCACCAACTCCAAGAGACGCACCATGTCCCGCACCAGGTCCAGCTGCGACGGCGGCGGAGGACGAGAGCTCGCCGCTTTGCATCCAGTCAGCCAAGCTGGGCCGGTCGTTCAGGAGAGTGACCGGGGACGAGGTGGCGATGAGAGGTCAAGGACATTTCAGCTCAACACCTTGGCCAGTCTGGATCAGTCGGAGTAGCGCGAGCAGATGATGTTTTAGTCCAGCGACGGCAAAGAAGAAGAAGATTAGACCACTTTTTTGTGAAATGTTTAGTTTTTATTCAGAAAAGGGCATCAAATTACAGACAAGAAGTAAACCGGTCGAGAGATGCTCCTAGAAGCGAGAAGGGGTGAAATAATTGCTTCTGTGAATCCGCTAGGGAGCGCATTCCAATGTTAACAAAGAGAACTGTTGCGACTGTTTGTTGGTTTTCATCATTTATGGTACATGGGCTCTGGTATAACATGTATTTAACATGTGCATTAGCTTGTCTTTTGTAATTGTCTTCTATATTTGTAGCCTATGTATTTATATCAAAGTATTGTGTGTTATTTAACACTTTGGACTTTAATGTAATTCTTGTCCGATCTGGATGCCATTTACATATGCAGAAAAGGATCAGCTAATGAAGGTACGATACATAAAATAGCAAAAAGATCAAACATAGGTGCGTATACAGTATTATATTATCTCCTCCTCAAAACCAATATATTGGTACGCTCATGTTTATTTTAAATGTGCATAATATTTTTTAGTTGAGGAAACAACAACAATAACTACCATTCCAATGCTCCGATGCTTCCAAAATGTCATTGGATGTACAAAATAGGCTGTAGGCCTATTTAGAAATGCAGGGGGACTACTTTAGGCCCCTGAAGTCGTCTCGGAGGCCCGCGGTTCCCACCAGTCCAGAGACGGTTTTGCTTGTTTGATAAACGATAGTCGCACATCCCTCGTAACTACGCCGTGAAGGTGAACCCACCCGGACTCCGCTATCAACATGAACCGCTCCGCCGGAGGAGCCGCACATCCACACGCACCGGACACCAGAATACAAAAATGTTTTCCATTTGATTGCTTTTAAATAAAGTTGTGTGCAGTTATACGGTAAATACGATTAAGTGTTCAATGTCTCCTACCTGGTCCAGAACCGCTTGGTCCATGCCGTTAATAGGCGGCCCGCTTCGTGCGTGTGCTTGTAAACATGATATTTATGCTGATTATTACGGTATTGTCTCTGAAATAAAAAAGGCTTGGATCGTACAACACCGAGTGCCCCGCCACAGCCGCGATTATCTTTTCCGTCGACATTTTACAGTAGGAACCAACAAAGTACAGTAGGAACCAAAGTGCCGGTGTTCCCCGGGACCCACCCAAACGGAGAGCGTCTACATTCAGATTGGCTGTCAGTTTTTGCCGCTGAAACGCGTCATAGTCATTTGCATAAAGTTAAACTCTTCAACTTTTTTTTGACACTCTGGACGCTCAACTTTTGACGCTGGAAGCGTTTGACGCTTGTGACGCTTTGGACGCTCTTGCCCATAGAAAGTGAATGACTTCCGGCGATTTGGACGCTCAAGACGCTTCTGGTGTGAACGCACAGTTACATGTTTGGTGGGTAAAATAAATATGTTGTAAATTCAAATCAGAGCGTCTTCCATGTCTGTAATTGAATGTTTTCTTGAGTCTATAAGGTAACAATAATATAATAATAAGATAACCTTGTTTGACTTGTGAAATGGGTGACTTAAAGAACATTTTGGTTTTGTCTATACTATACTAGGTACTTGTACTATATTTACTGGTTTAAATAGAATCGCATTACTAAAAAGAGACTAAAATACAATGTTCATTAACTAAAACTAGACTAAAATGTCATCAGTTTTCGTCGACTAAAATTAGACAAAAATAGTCATGGATAATTCTGACTAAAATAAGACTAAAATGCTCAGACTTTTAGTCGACTGAAACTTGACTAGACTAAAATAGTACAAACGTGACTAAAACTAATAAAGACTAAAATGACAGTTTGACACAAAGACTAGACTAAGACTAAAATGAAAACAGGCCGCCAAAAACAACACTACGTGCACGTGTCATGCACTACTCCACTACTGCCCCAAATCACTAATAGAAAAAACAATGAAATACAAATGCACATGTACACAGGTAAACCACACATTACACCATAGTGGTTTCGCTTACCCTAATCTACTGGCCCAATGTAGGCCATATCCTGTGCGTTTGAACATCTCAACCCATTAAACTAGATACTATGTGCACCTTTACCACACTTACGCTCAAAGTTACACACTAGTCTGACTCACCGGATGTAGGTTGTTAGAAGTCTGCCATTGGGCGATATTTCAGTCGGCATTCTCCTCCCCTCCCGCTATCTGTGCGTTAACATTTTTAAATACCCCGTTGCTACGTGAAACAACAACAAAACAACAATCCCCCCCCCCCCCCTCCCAACATTATATTGCAAGGACTGTCGCTGCATCCTGGGCTCAGCCAAGACGACTGTGATTGGTTTAAATACAAAAAAAGTGTTTTTTACCCGATACCAGAATGATAGTGGGTTCAGCCAGACCTTTCTCCAGAGCTGGCACAGCCCTAAAACAAAGTGTGGAGATAGGTCTGGCGATGCAAGACTGCTGACGATGCTGATTTTCACCTTGATGATTGTCGAGAGAGTGGACGATTTTGCAAATGAGGATGTTTATTGACAAAGTGATACAGCAAGAGCTAATACGAAATATCTTGCTGGGTTCGGTTCATGAAGCGGACTGAACAACAGATGATCTGACACTTTGTTTAATATCCTTTCTGAACTCCACCTTAGGGGTGGACCGTGGATTTAAAGTTGGTTGCTCTTGGTTACGCCTCAAGCAGGGCCGGACTAACGCACAGGCTTGATATGGCTGCAGCCTAGGGGCCCCACCTGCCAGGGGGCCCCCGATTGGTCGAACCGGGGGCCCCCCCGCTAGCCCCGCGATCTGCTAGCGCCGCGATCCGGTAGCGCCGCGATCCGAACGCCACCCCCGCTGAACAACAATCTCCGCTAGCACCCCCCCCCCCCCCCCCCCCCCCCCGCTCAACAAAAATTTTTTGGAGGGGTTCGGTCTTTCGCGGTGGGGGGGGGGGGGGGGGGGGGGCCTACATCGTCCAGCAGCCTAGGGGCCCCCGGGCATCCTTAATCCGGGCCTGGCCTCAAGCTATGGTTGTCTATGCATTTCTCACTTTCTAATCTTGAACGGACACTCTCCTCCCTGGTCTCCTCCCTTGGACTCCTCGCTCACAGCCTGCAACTACAATTGTATCAACTCCCACCACACCAGACTTTTCACATCATTCATAATGTTTGACCTTGATCATTCTTAGTTCACAAACATTGGTGTCTCCATTTGCCCTTGAAGATGAACACTTCTCTCTCGTAGATTTAGTCAATCAAGCTTCATGATATATACATTTATGATTCAATTATAATTTGTATAACCTGTGTACTTCTATTGATTTGTGATTATATATCCTTTATTGTTAATATATTTATTATATATTTTCCACATTAGTTATCACATAGTTGAGATCATAAAGCTTGGGCCAGGTTGGTTCAGGTCCTGTTTTTTTCACAGCTGAGCACACGCTGACCTTCTCCACTGATAAGCACACACAGTATACAGTATTGAAGATAATGAGAGTGTGTGTGAGACAAATAATGCTGGGACCACTTTATCCAGGACGGCAACTCCGGTCAGAGAGTAGATGCAGACACAGTTCTTGTTGTTTATACAGTATATTGAATGGGCGAATGACATCAATGAATAATGAAATTAATGAATGAATAAATGGTTTCTGTAAGACAGAAGAAGAAAAAAGACACATAATTATTACGAGATTTAAATACTAAAACAGGCTTTAGTACTCTAGCAATATCCCATAAATGCTATATGAACATAAATGGCATAAATAGCTTCCAAATGTAGCAGGGGGCAATGTGTTTCCCTGAATTTCCCCACTCACATGCATTTCTGTTCTTCACAAGTTGCTACATATTGTATCTTTCCATGACACGGGTGTGGTTTTCCTACGCTGGGACTCTGAACTTTAATGTTGCCCCCAACTCTGTCTCTTTTACTTGGTTCACGAGACAGTGGTAAGTACGCCTTACAAAAACATAGCTAACAAGTTAACTAGCTTACATGTGGCAATGTGAGAAACTTGTCTAGCGCATATTATTTCAAGTGATGTACCTGGTTTGTGTTGACAGGAGCTGCGCGATTGGCTGGCTCATGTCCGATTGATTTTGTTTTATCTTTTATTTACATGTATCAGGTATCAGAGCAATAAAACCTTAAAAATCAGGGGGGTATTCCAGAAAGCAGGTTCAACAAATGCTGAGTCTATCCCCAGGGGCGGAGCCAGGGGGGGGGGCATTTCCCCCCCCCGAAATCTCATTGGCCCCCCCAGGTGCCCCCCCTGTCGCGGCACCGCACTCTGACCACACGCCCCCCCCCCCCCCCCCCGTCAACAATCGCGCAGCACCCCCCCCCCCCTCAACAATCGCGCAGCACCCCCCCGTCAACACTCGCGCAGCACCCCCCCCCCCCGTCAACAATCGCGCAGCATTGAAAAGTCATTGTTATATACTGGCCCCCCTGAAATAGCTTTGGCCCCCCCCTGGCCCCCCCCCCCCCCCCCCCCCCCCCCCAAGTAAAAAAGTCTAGCTCCGCCACTGTCTATCCTTGACCTCTGAGTTGACTTACTCTGAGATGGAAAACTCCAGGGGTGTAGTCTACGTGATACGCGGGTATACGCCGTATACCCACTGGAAAACATCAGTAATTTCCGTATACCCTCTGAAAAATGCACGATGATACGTAACAACAACATCTTTTTGTGGCATTTTCACGGTTTCGCGGCTCGCCCCTTCTGTTTCCCTTTCACGGTTTCGCCCCTTCTGTGTCAATCAATTTTGGACGTATGAGGCTTCTGTCGTCTGTGGCCTGTGTGTGACCTGTTGGCTCCGACCAATGACATCCCTGACTCAAACCTCGCGCAGGCATTCCAAATCAAAACATCATTCAAAACGCGCGTGGTGTTAGAAGCTACATGGTCCTCTGACTGACATTGTATGACGGAAAGTGAAACATGAAGCGAAAACAACAGACACTATTAACCTGTTTTCAGAAGTTAAACAGTAGGCCTACAGTTACAGAGGAAGAGCCAGATGAGGCGGCTGTCATCATTGAAGTAGCACCGGGCTCGTCTGTCACGTCTAAGTTACCTGGTAAGTGAAATTAGCCTGGCTATCATTAACGTAACTGTAGCAGGGGATAGCAGCTAGGCTAGCTGCTAGCAGCTAGCTGGTCAGAACTAGCAACTTGACCAACGTTAGTGTTGGTGTGTGTGTAGGTTTGTGAGTGTGTGTGTACAAGGATACAAGGATAGTTATTTGTCACGTACAATGATGCATAGAGATACTTGTGTAAAACATTTGGTGAAATGAGGTTGGTCGCTCAGCTTTATTGTGCAGGGATGTGTGTGTGTGATTGAATGAGGCTAACCGCGGGAAGGAATTTTAAGGAGTGAGGGGTGGGGGCTATCAGAACGACACCCATTATCTCCTTGTTACCTGTATGTGTCACTTAATATTCATTAATTTCTATACAGACTAAGACGGATGATTCGTAAAGAAACGCAAGACCCACACCATAAGTGTATCTAAATTAGCTACGTATCAAAAATTACATTTTACCGTGACTAGAAGAGCTGTAAAACACTGTTGTAACGTTAAGGCTGCTTGTACAAAAACCGCTTGGAGCTCCAGTGGAATTTGGATTAGCGACGAGAATTCTCGGGCTAACCGTTGATGTACAGTGTGAAAGGGCGACAATAGGCGAACCACCAGGCCAGCACTAAACTCCGAGAGTAGTAGCCTAAACAAAATATATTCAGCGGATATTTCAGGGGGTTATAGCCCCGTTAAGAACCAAACCAGATTGTGTTCAAATCTACACGCCTATGGCTACTGAAAAATGTAAGGTCCATTTTTAAAATGTTATTTTGCGGTATTAAAAAACATTGTTGTTTTAGAATTTTCAAACGAAAGGATCGATAATTGGTGTCGTTACGATATACATGGGATGTGTGAAGGGATGAAAGTATAGTGTAGAAGTGTGTGTGTGTTGTCATAAACAGAACACAATGTTTATATTATTTCCTTGTTTCAGATGATGACACAGATGAGGGTTCCTGGCCAGCCTTGTGGTCAGAAAGCCAGGCTAGGGAATTTAAAAACAGGCATCCTTGGTTGGAGTGGAGGGATAGAAAGTTAGGTAAATGTCAGGATACATGCAAGCTGATCTAAACAACAGAAATTTATAGTCGCTGACTATGCAAATGAGATTAAATTCATGGTCATGTTCAAAGTGTGTCAATTTAAAACATTTGTACAATCAAATGATAATGTTAGCTGTCAGTCATCAAGTAAAAGCTATTCTCCTTTTATATCTGCTTTTCATGCATTTGTTAGCCATGATGTAGGTATTGTAACAGTTTATTAAATTAGCAAATGAGATTAAATTCATAGTCATGTTAAAAGTGTGTCAATTTAAAACATTTGTACAATCAAATGATAATGTAAGCTGTTAGTCATCAAGTAAAAGCTATTCTCCTTTTATCTGCTTTTCATACATTTGTTAGCCATGATGTAGGTATTGTAATAGTTTATTAAATTAGTTTGAGTAAATCTTGGCTCTTTTCTGCAGATGTTATTGGTAAAGACTTGTATTATGCTAATTAGTCATGGTCTTGTTTTGTTTCCAGGTTGTGCTCTTTGCAGCTCTACAAAATCAACGGCTGTCCTCACAGAAGAACGAGTGTCCATGTCTGAGGAGTGGGTGCAGTTTAAGATCCAGGCCTCGGATTCAAGCAGATCAACATCTCTGGCCTCTTTGAGAAACAAGATTAGACGACATGAGGTGTCCAGAGCACACAAAATAGCCCAGGAGCTCATTGAGAAGGGTGAACAGGATTTAGTCAGAAATATGGTGAACAGAGACTGTGTTTGCAGAGACAGATTCTGTATTCAGAACAGCATACTATCTTGCGAAGATGAGCCGACCCTTTACTGATCATCAGAGTCTCATTGAACTTCAGGGAAAAAATGGTGCCAACATGGGCACTAATCTGCACTCGAGGTACAGTTCCACAAAAATTGTAGAACACATAGCAAAAGAGATGCAGAAAAAGATAGTCCAGTGTATTGTGATGTGTTCAAGCAAGTTGTCTGTTCTCATTGACGAAGCTACATCTCTCAGCCACAAATCTGCAATGATCGTCAACTTGAAAGCCTCAGTGGATGGAGGTACTCCTGAATTTTTGTTCCTGGAACTGGTTGAGCTGGAGAGCCAAAGAGCAGCGGATATAGAAGAAGCTCTACTGAACTGTTTGGACACTGCAGGCTTCACTCAAGAGTGGCTTCAAAAGAACTGGGTCTCATTTGTCTCTGATGGAGCCAGTGTCATGTTAGGCAAGAACTCTGGTGTGGCAACCAGGCTGACCACAAGGTTTCCTAACCTCTTCACATGGCATTGCATGAACCACCGTTTGGAACTGGCTGTATCTGATGCTGTGGATGAGGTTCAGGCAGTCAATCACTTCAAAGTGTTTCTAGAGAAGATCCACAATCTCTACAGTCAGTCCAACAAAAATTCGCGGGAGCTTCTAGAAGCAGCAAAAGAACTGGGCTCGCAAGTGCTGAAAATCGGCAGAGTTTTAAATACGAGATGGGTGGCCAGCAGTTTCCGTTCTGTAAAGGCTGTGTGGACATCATATGAGGCACTAAACAGACATTTTGAAAATGCTGCAGGAGACACAACAAGAAACAGCAAAGAGAGACAAACTTATAGAGGCCTGGCACGTCGAATGCAAAGCAAAGAATTCCTTTGTGACCTGGGACTCATGTATGATGCACTAAGTGAACTAGGAAACCTGTCTCAGCAGCTCCAGGCCCATTCTGTCACACTCCTGAGAGCAGAGAAGCTTCTAAAGCGAACCATAAGAGTGCTGGCATCTTTCAAAGATAGTCCAGGAGAGAAACTAGAGGAGGCACTGGCTGCGCAAACGTTGGGACATTTAGGCTCTGTTCCATTAGAGCCAAATGGAAAGCTCACACGAATAAATCCCAAACAGTTTCTACAAAGTCTGATTAACAATCTGGAGAAGCGCCTGTCATTTGAGGGTGAAATGCTTCATGATCTCAGTGTTCTGGATACAGGCAACTGGCCATCAAGCCCTGGCATTCGGCATGGTGAGGCACAAGTGAAAAGACTCTGCAGGCGATTCAATCTTGGTGAGGAGCAAGCAGTTAATGGTATGAGAGATTTCCTTGAGCACCCAGACAGTGAGCCTGAAAACCTAAAGCCACTCATGCAGTGCATGCAAACCATCCCCTGCAGCACTGCTGAGTGTGAAAGGGGCTTCAGTCTCATGAACAATATATGCACAGACAAGAGATCTACGCTGTTGTTGTCAAATGTAAGTCATTTGATGATGATCTGCATCAATGGGCCCCCTGTAACACTTTTTGAGCCAAGGAAGTATGTAAAAACATGGCTGAGAACCCATCGCTCTGCTACTCAAACAAGGAGGCCATGCACACCTCAGATGCCTGAGAATAAAAATGTCTGGAAAGTCCTGTAAAAGTGTTCGATTTTGTGTAGGTCTTGATGGCACTCTACAAAGATCTCTGTGTTTTCTGTACTGTCTATGTTCATACTTTTTTCTAAAAATGAAGAGTAGATATGTTTAAAATGATTATTGTGTGATACTTGTGATCTGTGAAACAAAGATGTTTATAGTATGAAATATGATGTGTGGGTCAGGATGTGAAAATAGTTATTTTGCATTACTTTATATGTTGAGATTTAAAAAATAATAATAAAAAAAAACAGTTAATTAATCAATCCTTGAAGATTTTTCCATCATTGCTCATTATTTTGATTAATGTCACTGGCAGTTAAAAGGTACATAATGCTTATAATACATTGACATGTTGATAACACATAGCCAATCTCAAAATAATGCATACTCTATGCATTAGTTAGTGTGATGGTGTGTTCAGATAGATAGATAGATAGATAGATAGATAGATAGATAGATAGATAGATACTTTATTGATCCCCAAGGGGAAATTCAAAAATTCATGAGGTGTTGCTTTGAGACAGGTGTCGCTCCGCGATGTGTTGCTACAGGATGGATGAGCACAAGTATGACAGTATACCCACTGCAAAAAAGTAGACTACACCACTGGAAAACTCTGAGTATCCGGTTCCAGAACAGCGGATCTGAGTTAGATCAATCGACAGTATGTTAACGTCGAGTTACGGGCGTGCACAACCACTATAAAAAAGCCATCATCAATGGAGCCCCGATACCACGAGTCACCATGACAACGGAAACAAAACGATCGACTTATTTCAACGCGCTGGAGGTCCTGATGCTGGACTACGGCGAATATGAACATATATTTCGCCGCAAATCTAACACCGCCGCAGCAGCGAAGGAGAGAGAGACGGCATGGGAGAACATTGCTGCCCGAGTCAACGCAAAAGTTTGAATGTACTATTCCATTGACGTAACATTTAACCGTAAGATCGTAGCATAGCCTATAGTTATGAATAGGCCTATAAGTAGTAGCCTAATTAAATCTGATTTTCTGTTAGGTGCAATTCTACAGGAGAAAAATGGACTTGGAAGCAGCTAAAAATGAAACATAAAAACATCATTCAAAATGGTAAGGCATATTTTGCTAGCCTATGATTGCACCTCACTTTGATTTTAATTTTATTTTTTTTAAATTGACTTAGGCTATTAAACAAAGTAAATATTAATTCAGTGGCTACTTCAAATAGTAACTTAAACCCCTAACAAAATGTTGTTTTTCAGCATCCTCTCACGTAATACTCCACTTAGTAGATTAACACTTGATACAAACACATTTATATTTTATACCTATTGAAGTCATTTAAAATGTGACGCTGTAACCTACACCAACACTCATTAAAATACTAATTAAAAACAAACATTGAGTTCTGCTCAGCCAACAGAAAGAAGGCAGAGGCCCGAAAAACGGGTGGAGGGCCACCTCCACCACCTCTAACAAACAGGGGTCGCCCAGTGGCTGAAGGCATCCCCGGGGGAAGCTCATCTGAGTCTGTCACCCCCCATGACACAAGTGCCTACATCAGATGCAAGTATACACTTATGTCTTTAAAAAAAATAAAACTAATATATAAATATATAGCCTACTTTTTAACAAATATATATCCACCCACCCACCAGTTGTGGATGGTGTCATCTGTAAACCCTGCAGCTGTAAGTATTCCATACTCAGATCTTGCCTCAGATGGTAGTTCAAAGGATTCTGAAACAGAATCTTTTCCTGCATCACAGGAGGAGGAGGATGATGATGAGGAAACACTGTCTGCTGCCACAGGGAGAGATCCGGAGGGGCCTACTGAAGTGTGTCCTAATCTTATGTATAGCTACTGGCAGTGCTCTACCCATTCATATTCATTTACATTCTTGAGTGGAATTTGGAGTTTGACATGTACACTGAAGTGATGAGCATAGATAATGGACAAACTAGCACATTCTTGTCCTTCAACAGAACATGGCTGGGCATCACCAGGAGGAGGGTCCATCAACTTCCACAGCACAGCTGTGGAAGTTGAGATTGTCGGTCAATACCATGTTAAATCTGTATGTAGAACTGTAGGAATTAAATGTCGTCCATATGTTTCCCAGTTATCAGTAAAGGAGTTGTACCGGGTGCACCTCCTGAAAACAATACAAAAGACAGAAAAGGAAATGGTCTACCTGGATCGGAAGATTAAAAAAACCTACCTCGAAATTCTATTACTGGAACGCCAGTTGAGGTGGGTGCATTGTCATGGTGAAACAGGTGAATATGTTAATGGTTGGAAGTATTACAAATCCTGACTGTTGCTTTTGTACTTTTAGGGAATAAGGAAGAACCAAATCACATGTGAATTTGTCTTGTATTTTATTTTTAATCAAAAGTAATTTCTTGCGATGAGGTCCCTTGCAGCCCTTCCATCCTGGACATCGGCAGGGATGGGATGGTCATCCGCAGGGTCATTGATTTGTATGGCAGGGTGTTGCTCTCCTCTAATAATTGCAATGCCCTCTCTGGAGTGACCCTGAGCTAGCCTAGAAATCTAGACGCCCCTAGCGGCAGCAAATTTATTTTGCAGCCAGGGGGGTCTAGCACTGCTCCGTCGGCTTTCTGTGCTGGAAACAGAAAATCTGTCAGACCAATCACAGCGTGAGGGGCGGAGTCGGAAGCCGGGCTACCATGATGACAGAGTTGCAACGGTTCCGTGTTAGAGGTAAACAATGGCTGCTGCCGCTGGCGAACAGCTGTCTTTCGACTCGGCTTTGGCCGCGACTCCACAAGACTTGAAGTTAACATTTTCTTTGAGAAAAGAACAAAGAACGGCACTGAAGTCTTTCCTCGAAAAGAAAGATTTATTCGGAGTTTTGATTAATTACGTAGTCAGAGCCGTCGCTTTGACTATGTCACCTTCTTCGTTGCTCTGATTAGTTGTAGCGCTATCCTATTGCGTGCAGAGGGAACTTGAAAGACAACATTTATCCCGCCCACACTGCCAATGGAGCAATGCCAGACCCTACATCTTTCTGATGTGGGTCTGGCTTTCCAGGCTAACCCTGAGCTTCTGCAGGCACTGGAACCAGGGCCGTGTTCCGATATCCGTACTTCCATGAGTACACTTAAACATAGTACACTATCCGTACTCAATAGGTACGCAGAGCTTCAGATGTTAGTGCTGTTCCAAATGCAATACTCTGTGGCGCACTTAACGGAAATGACATCAGCTGCGCGGCCGCGTCACCCGCCAAACACGTGAATTCATTAGACGTTCTCTGAGCGCGGCTCTGTGGGGGTGTTCATTGAGGAAGAAGGCCGCCGACAACAGGAACGCTTTAACTCACTTTATTTGTTTAGCTTTAGTTATTTAATCTATGAAGCAGAAGGAGGGGTATTGTATAGTTCACGCGTGGAGAGACCCCCTCGCTTTGCCTCCGTCCGGTGGCGCTGCCTGGGGGCTTCTGATTCTAACCGGATGTTTGCCCCATGAGCTGTGTCCCAATTCACGGGATGCATGCTTCGAAGTACGCATTCGAAGGGCGCTTACGTCACAACGCTGCGCGAAGGCTGTCCCAATTCGCAGACTCCTTCGAATGCGTACTTCAAATGCGCACTTCTTTTCCCTCTTTTGGAGGACGCATCGCATGTATCCTTCGCGGCCTCGCATATCCCAAAATCCTTTGCGCGCCGCTGTTCAGAGGCGGGAAAAGAATAATGGCGACACCAAGTGGCGATGAATTTATATTTAAATGTAATAAGTATTGGGTTTATATTTAATTACTTTTACTTACTACTTGTTATACTTTTACTCATTACTTATATTGTATTACTTTTATTATCCCCGCTTTATTTCCAGACTGTAAAACTGCAAACTCAGTTAAACGATCGGATTGAATAAAGAGCTACGTTTATGATTATCACTATTATATGTTATACTTCATTATTATCATTATTATGATCATTTTTTGCTTTATTACAACCCTTCCGTCTGTTTTTCAACTGACGGCAACGGCTACGTTACTACGGTTACTACCACCTGACGGCTGGTGACGCGGCTGTGGTGACGCAACCAGGAAATGCTTCGAAGGCTAGACCGTCTCATTTAACAACGGTTGATGCGGACTTCGAAGGACCCTTCGAAGTACGCAGCCTTCGAAGGCCGCGAGGCTGCGTACTTCGAAGCATGCATTCCCGTGAATTGGGACACAGCTATAGTCTCTGGGCAGGAGGCGTGGCCTCTGACGCATAATGGCTAGTGTTGTACGCCCGCCCCCAGTATATTATGTGTGCCGCCATCATGTGGTCAGGTGGGGTAAATACAACTTGTATATTTATTTCTACTCCATTGTGGCTATGTGTAGATATTACAGCCTGATGATACATGTTATTATTTATTCTCAACAGGAACGCCATTTTTTTTGCGTACGCCACGTTTTTGTGCGTACGCAACCTTCCTACATGAGGCCCCTGTTTTCAAAAAAGCTATTTATGATTTGAGAAGAACTAACACGTCTGGCTGATGTTTGTTTTGCAGATTTTTTCCGATGATTTTGATTAATGAAAATAAAACCTGGGAAGAGGCAGTGGAGCACTGCAGAGAGAAATACCACAATCTGTTTTCCGCCCACAACCTGAGAATGAGGAAAAGGGTCCAACGCATTGCCGAAACAGCGACCTACACCCTTCGTCTGGATCGGCCTACACTACACCTGTGTGCTGGATTTCTGGTTCTGGAATGATAACGAGGATTTCATAGACAGCTGGGACCCGGAAAACGATATGGGGGAGTTCTGCGGAAAATCGGGTGCCATGAAGAAGAATGGCACTATGTTGTTTAGTCGGTCTAATACTGAGAAGCTGAACTTTATTTGCAGCTTGTGCAAAACTTGTAATGTTAGCAAAAAAGCTGCTATTATTATTAACATTTTTTTTCTTATTAATGGCGTATTCTTCTCATGTGATCTCAATATGAAATGCCTGTGTGAAAATGCTTGTTTAAAAAAAAGTATATTTGCTGTGCAACTTAATAGGTCACTTCCACAATATAGGCATATTTCAGATGTAACCCATGTTCTCCAGAGCATAAACCTTAAGGCAATTAGCTAACTGAGTAATTAAATACATTTAATTCATATGAACATTTTTGTTTTGTAACATCTAATTTACATTATAAGACACTCAAACACAGACCCCCCACACACACGCACGTAGATATCCTATGACAGAGAGAAAGACAGTCTATAGGGCTTGTACAACCCATCATCACATCGCAATGACCGCCTCCATTTTAGAAGCATAGGAGCATTGTAATATTAGTTACTATGTTGGTAGTGTTATGCCCCGGCCTAGGGGATACCGAGTTATAACATAAGGATCTCTCTCGCGTCTCCTCACTAACGAACAAATCACCAAAAACACATGATCACCGTCCAAAATAAAGGGGATTTATTTACCCAAACGAAATTAAGTACGTCAGGGTGAGCATCGCCTAAAATAATAAACAAAACAAGCTGGGTTTTAAATCTTACTTTCCTAATCAAACAAAAGTCAACAGAAGAACAGGGTTCTTACCCAACTCCCTAACCAAAAACAGGAGAAAATGTGTCACAAAGAAAAAGGCTACTCCCCCCTACCAAAAATGGACTGAAGAAGGTATTTACAATGTTTACAAAATATGAGATACACAATCTCATTCACAGAACAAATGTTGACAGATAGAGACGGCGGGAGAGAGAGCGGACGAGAGGGCGACAGTGCTGCCGGCTCCACTTTTAAAGGTCGTGCCATTTGGGCCTCCCACCAATCAGCAGCCTCCACCTGGATGGGACACACATAGACACACAACGACACAGCTCCCCCCCCTGACAGGGAGGAGTAACAACACAGACAGCACTGACACACAATGACACAGCTCCCCCCCCTGACAGGGAGGAGTAACAACACAGACAGTACTGAACGATCATTATGATCCCTAAGGTCATAACAGTAGTCATGTTTTTTTGGTCATTGTTAAGTATTTAATCGTGAAATTCCGGCAGCAAAAATTCCGTTGAAAATGTTACTTAAGTAAAGGTAGTAATACCACACTGTATAGAAATACACTGTTAAAGTCCTGCATTGAAGTTGTTACTTAAGTAAATGTAGTAATACCACACTGTAGAAATACTCATCAATAGTTAGCATCAATATGTACGTATTCATTATGCAGAATGGCCCATTTCAGAATAATATATATTCCATTATTATATTTATTGATGTCTTAATGTGTTCATCGCTTTAATGTTGCAGCTGATGGAGCTAATTTTAATTTATTTATGTATATTTTATGTATTACTTTACAATGCTTGGTAGCTTGTGAACTTCCACCTGGGGACCAATAAAGCCTTATTGATATAATAATATAATTTGTTCATTAGAAATGCCATAGCCATCTGTCAGTTATTAATGAGTGAAATGCAATAGAATAGAATACCTATTTTCTGGTTGACTGCGCCTGCCTCTGGATGAGACTATTTAGATTTTTAGACATAGAGAGGGGGGTGCAGAGAGGGAGAGAGGGGGGGCAGAGAGGGAGGGAGCAGAGAAGGAAGGAGGGGGGGAGCAGAGGAAGGAGGGGGGGAGCAGAGAGGGAGGGAGGAGAGAAGGATGGGGGAACAGAGAGGGAGGGAGGGGGCTTTTGTTTGGGTTGCTTTTCAAAATCTTGCTCTCCTGCTCTTTTCTGGTCTCTCACTCTTTACAACTCTCAGATCTTACCTACAGCAGCTTTAAAGTTCCCATATTTTACCACTAGGTTTGATGTTGATTACCCATTATTTATCGTACATGTTGGTGGACACTCCCACTTGTGATGTCATTAGAGGGTCGATTTTGACATAGCTTGTAATGGGTAATCAACATCAAACCTGGTGTTAAAACAGGGGACCTTTAAATTAACTTGAAACCCGGTTCAACGCATAATGCTGACACAATGCAGATAGTCATACATAAAGCTGTAGTACAACCCCTGTATCGACACCAAACCAGAAACGGTAAGAGGACATTTCCCCTGAAAAGATATTCGTGTACGTACACACAGGCTACTCATGCCACAGTGTATCTTGTTCCACGTGTGTGGGAGTATTAAGGGGTATGGATGTCTTAAGAGCAGAACTAATTATAGGTAAAGCACGGCACAAAGGTTGCTATTCACGTGGTTCAGACCACGACAGTCATATGAAGTTGGATGTACCCATTTTTTATTTAATCAAAGCAGAGTATTTGGTTCACTGAGTTTGCCTTTTTTGGGCAGCATCATACACTAAAAAATGCAATTCAGTTTCAATAAGCAGAGGACAGTTGTGTCACATCAACGCTTAATCAGGCAAACCTTATCAGCCAATCAGAGGTGGTGCATGCAATAGCACATGTTTAGAGGGAGTTGTAAATGATGCTATAAATATATTTTGAATATATTTCTGTTTATGATATATTAATATATTATATATATATATATATATATATATATATATATATATATATATATATATTATGTTTATAACCTCTAACCTGGATGTTGTTGTCCGCTAGGTGGACACAGGGCAGAGCGCTCAAGGTAAGGAAGTAGAGAGCGCTGAGAGACAAGCGTGAGAGAAAGAGAGTTACCGTCATTCTACAACTGGTCAAGGGCGCACAGGGTAAATAGTTTATTTTGTTCTGTATCAATCTCTTGATGAAACTGTACCGAGTGGTTTGTGGTGTGAAACGTTAATTTGCATAACAATAGTTTGTTTGCATTACATTACTGTGTATGAGCCAGCTAGCTTGCATTAGGCTGTTGACACATTACCACATGCTTCACTTTGAATGCTAGTTGTGCACTACGTGAGAAGTTTGGTTTGTTCATAATTCACCACAAGAGCTTGAATCTCATATTTAATTGGTTTAATAAGCTAACAGTGTTTATGTTTACAAATTGAATTCTTACTTTGAAAGTAATGGAGAGGTAATCAGAATGTTTTATTGTAGCCTAATTGTGTTACATGTATTTTTGAATGATTGGAAAATCAACTCTGTTATAAATATTCATTGAGATTTTTCATCTCCTCATTTTTAGTTTTCACGGTGTTCAATGAAGATGTCCATTATTATGTCCAGAAGAATAAATGCACTTTATTAACATCAGTACGAAGCATGGGCTCAATGACTGACCAGGAAGTAGTTACAGGAGTTGCCTAAAGAATAACAATGTACAAGAAATGTATCCATAGCATACAGAATTTCACAATAACGACCACCGCCCTTACATTGTAAACAAATGAAAGCTCCGCTATTCAACTTTTCACTGCACGTTTTTGCTTTTTTGAAATGTAAGTTACTAAATGCCTGTAGAAAAGGCAATCCACGACTGCATCCACTCATGCTCTCAATTTTAGTCTGGGACAGACCAATGGTAGGAAAATACGCGACTTCAATGAGAAAATGAGAGGACGCGACGTCAAAACGCATACCTGACTCATAGTAAGTAAAGTGGAAAACCAAATTATTTGTTGCTTAGTTACATAATAAATCAAACAGATATAATGGAATGCCTTTAGGCTTTTTTAGGGACAACAGTAGCTAACGCTCTCTCTCTCTACTACCGGTTCGCAGAATACGGAAGTGTAGATAGCACGAGTGGACGACTGCAAGTCCTAGTAGGGAAGAAAACAAAACGTCATAGCCTTCGTCATCACCATCCTCAACATCATCATCCTCATTATTTAGTGCTTAGAGAAATATACTCACAAAAATGTTGTGAAGAGGTTGTCTGCAAGTTTGAACTTGCGGCATTATGAATTCTGATGGCATTGTTCACTTATAGCAGGGGTCATCAACTAAATTTGTCCAAGGGCCAGAATTTTTCTCTGCAGACACTGTAAGGGCCAGATGCTCGTGAAAAAAAAAAACAAGCGCGCGATCGTAACTAGGGATGGGGATCGTTAATATTTATTGATATCGATACCTTTATCGATACTCCTTATCGATCCGAGTCTTTATCGATACCACTATCGATACTTTTCTATTATTTGGTGGAAAGACGACGCGACAATTTGTTTTCAACAGAACTGGTATTGCTTAACAAGTGAGCATAACAAAAACGTTTCTAGCCTTCAATAAACATGGCTAATGTAATAGGCCACTTCGAAATGACATACAACTAACAATAGAAAGAATATATCAGCAGCACCAAATGAAAAATAAGTCATAATGTATATGGGTCACACAAAAGGAAATAAAATATAATCTCATAATTTAACAGGGGTTTTTTTGCAGAAAAATTAACATGTCTGCCTTGTCAGTCATGATCCTCCAGATTTTTAATATACTATACAACTGTATTACTCTCGCCAAAATCTCAATTTCCCTTTTCTTTACGTTACACTTGAACGCATCATGATAACCTAATAGTCGTTTTACTGAGCCAACCTGAACACATCATCACGCAGCACGTCTGAATCTTTATTTACTTTTCAATATAACTAGCTTGTATGCTGCCGATTATATCGAAATTTTAATAATGCCTCTAAGCCTAATAGTTAACATTGCCCCTAGTTCTAACAGTTTAACCACTAGCTGTAGAGTTAGAGTAGGGACGCTTAAAAAATGTCACACCTCTGGTTGTGTTACCAAGAATCTAGACGTAGACGGATCCACAAATAGATGCATTACCAAGAACATAGACGCATTTCTAAAGTTCATACAGGTGACAGACAGTTTGAGCAGGATGTTTGATTCGTATGTCTGAGTTGGTGCCGTTGGCCTCAGGAAGCACCTGGACGCCTAGATGGCACAAACCAATCATACACCAGTATTGTTGTCTCCAAGGCTCGCAGGCAGAAAATACACCTTTATGTAGTATAAAGCCCTTATACTTCCTGATATCTCCATCCTATCTCTCACCAGACTCCTGTAGTGAACTCTCGTTCGCGAGACGCAGCTACGGAACCATCTATCGAGAAATAGGTCCAGTACTGTTAGGGACTAGGGACTTAGGCTGTATTCTCTGTTCTGTATCATTAACTGAATAAAGATAATTGCTTTTATTATTAATCATCGAATCCGACAATCCTTATTCCGATTCTTAGTTTAGTGTGGAAACCTCTGAATCTATCACAAAATATTCCAACAATTACAACACGGATTTCACAATTGGATTACTATTTTTAACTAACGGGACAAGCAGGGGTGGACTGGCCATTGGGCGGGTGAGCCGATGCACATTTTTGGGCCGGTCCAGGACTGTCATAATTAGGGTTTTAATAATCGTATTTAACCGTATAACTGCACACAACTTTATTTAAAAGCAATCAAATGTAAAACATGTGTGTTGGTATTTTGGTGTCCGGTGCGTGTGGATGTGCGGCTCCTCCGGCGGAGCGGTTCATGTTAATAGCGGAGTCCTGGAGGGTTCACCTTCACGGCGTAGTTACGAGGGATGTGCGACTATCGTCTTAAAAAATACTAAAGTGTTTTTTAAAGTTAGAAAGATATTAGATATTCAACCGATATTCACGCTCCGAATTACAGCGATCAGACACGGGGAACTAAAGCCGCGATCACCGGTATGAGTCCCGTATGTCTAGCGGTGTCTAGCGGTGTCTACCTGCCCCCCCGTCGGTCGTAGGTCCGGGGTGGCTTACGATCGCGCCCCCCCCCCCGTGACGCGACTCGAGGGACACACAATTACGTTACAGGACCTACGGGAGAAAAAAAAAAAACGACGAGACTCGATAGTGGTATCGATAAGCCCAAATGTTATTGATTTTCGGGTTTTGAAAAAAGTGGAACCGGGTCCTTGATGGAACCGGGTTTCGATCCCCATCCCTAATCGTAACACACCCCGGATCTACGACCGAACTAGGTTTTGCTGCCTTTCATACATCATTTGGTCAACTTGCTAAGTTTCGCCATGAATGGAGACCTTACGTCATTGTCCTGGCAGTACGATGGTAACTTTGGGAGATAAGAGTTGATGAACTATGGGCGCAGCCATCTTCGTTTTCCAAGTCGTATGTTCCGCTTTGTTCAACTCGGTGTACTCTGAAGGACCCCGAGCAGTGTTGCCAGATGAGATTGACAGTTTCCAGCCCAATCACATCTTAGAACCCTCCCAATCCAATAAAAACCAGCCCAAACCACAAAGTTGCCAGATACCCGTGTAAACCCGTAAAATCATAACACATGCAATAGAAAACACTCGTAAGTATCAAGAGCTTCATATCTATGTCAAATAACCACACATAAATGATAGATAAATAGGTTTTTGCAAATTGCAAAAACCTGCAAAAATTGTAAAAAGATGCACTTTTAAATATCATTATTTACATCACAAATGACCCGTATGAGGACTACTTGGAAAACAATTTAAAACAAACAAAACAATGCACAGAGTGCCTCTCCCTGCCTCTCTTTTTCTCCTCTCTCCCTCCCTCCCCCTCTTTTTCTCCTCGCTGCTTAGCAGCGAGTGTGGCGGCTTTGCTGAACTGACGTCATGGTTAAGTTGCCAAATGAAATGATGCCGATTGAAAAAAAAAAAGATGCCGATTGAATAACCTACAACTGGCATCAATTATTTATTTATTAAAGCTATTTATTTATGTATTAAAGCTATTTATTTATTTAAAAGAGAGAGAAAGAGTGCTGTTTTCACAATATTAAAACTCGCCAAATGTGGACAAAAGCAGCCCAAATTTTATTCACCAGCCCAATGTGTTTTTTCCCCGCCTGATGTAAACAAAAGTAGCCCAATTGGGCGGAAAACCGCCCAATCTGGCAACACTGACCGCGAGTTGGACGGCGTATATTACGACCAAAAGGGGGCGTGTCTCGGTAAATGTCGCGAGATAGCTGTGAGATTTACCACTTTCCAACTCGGGCGACGAGTTTACGAGACAAATGGAACGCAGCATAAGTTGTCAAGCATGACGGAGATACGTCATGCTTGATAACGTCATTTTAATGATAATTAGGCTAGCTTGCTTGCCATTACCGAGGCTAGTAATGACAAACGTGAAGGTGGCAAGTGGTCCTACTGAAATAAAAATTAAGTAAGTGTTGTTTAATCATGGTTTCATTATTAAAACAGTGCCTCCCTGAGTGATATCATTCACCATAACCGAACTGGGACTGGGGATGCTGTGCTTTCACAACAAGTTCTATCCTTCCTATCCACGCATACTTCTTAGTGTTTTTAAATTGCATTACTTTGTCGCTGTCTTCCATGTTGGATATGGTGGCGAGGTCAAAATGGTGCTCCCTGCAGTAGGTCTGAGCATCATACCAATTCTTTTTCCCATTGTTGAAGTAGTAGTGGTGAAGTTTGGCACCAAAATATTGTTAAATAAGCATGGTGGTGAAATGACCCTTACGCCAAAGAAGTGTTCAAAATCTACAAAAATGCACATTTACCAGTATAAATATGTAAGGACGTATACCATGACAGGCTGTCCTGTTATTGGATAATAATATACGATGGCCAAAGTAGGCCTACATTATTTTCAGCAACAGGGCAGCCCGGAGTGGTTTATTCCGGTTATAGTTACCAACAATGATTAGATATGAGTTACTTTCTTCTGTAAAGTTATTGTTTTTTTATCGACTTAATCAGCTGAAATGTAAATATTCTTCCACGGTGCTTTTGAACATCTGGGGGGTATTCCAGAAAGCGGGTTATGTGAAAACTCTGTGTTTGTTAACCCTGAGATGAGGGAAACGCTGAGTTATCCGTTCCAGAAAGAGAGGTAACTTAAACTCTGGGTCTGTTACTGCGGTAACTTACACTGTGAACCAAACCTGCTCGCTGGCAGGTTTACTATAAGAAACCCAGGGTTTCTACCTGTCTCCTCCCACACGAGGAAGCGGTTAGACATGGATTGCCCATTTATTCGTAATCCGCTTGACATCGAAGTCGTAATTATTCATAATGCTTTACGTCGCGAGAGAATCTTCCGTCCCAGATTAGACGTCTTATCATTTCCAGAGGAATATCTTTTCGAACGTTACCGCTTTTCATCCAACACTATAATTTATCTCAATCACATTCCCCGGCCATATATCACCAACCTCACACACCGCGGACGAGCACTCACCTCAGAACAAACATTATGCATAGCACTACGTTTTTTTGCAAATGGTAGTTGTCTTTATAACATCGGCGATGCAGAGCACATAGGGAAAGCAACAGTGTGTAGAGTCGTGAGAAAGGTGACCCTCGCCCTTAAACGCCTTTTGCCGGTAATGGCTGTGTTCCCCGGGCACAAACCTGTTAGAAACATCAAGGAGGAATTCCACAGGATTGCAGGTGGCGACTAATGTAGAAATCATATATTCTGTTATTTTAAATTATGAGAGTGGGGTCAGTAGCTTAATTAACTGTCATTTTGCAGGCCTTCCAAATGTGATGGGGTGCGTTGATGGGACACAAATCCCCATTAATGCGTCTGCAGAAAATTAAGCGTACTATGTGAATAGGAAATCCTTTCACAGCATCAATGTCCAGGTATGTGACCTACCATCTTAAAAAATATGTACATGAAAAAGTATACATTACAACTAACTCATGTCATTCTCTGCAATGTAAAGATATGTGATGCAGCTTACATTGTGACAAATGTTGAAGCCAAGTGGCCTGGCTCGGTGCATGACTCCCGGATCTACCGGGAGTGTCGTCTGAGCAACAGATTTGCACGTGGTAAGGAAGCTAATGTCATGGCCACAGTGTGGTGCTGTGTGTTCTCCCCCTGTTTCGGCCACACCCCCGTTTGTCAACTACTCACACCTGGTCCGCATCAGCTCATCAACTCCCCTTCAAATACACCTGGTTTCCCTGCGGTCGTCGCCAGATCGTACTACTAGACACCGTGGTAGTTACTCGTACCTGGCTCCAGTGTATACTCTTTCTAGTAGTTCTTGTGCTGATTTTTCCATGCCTCACCTTTTGTTCTCTTTGTCATAGTTTGTGGACCTTCACCTCCAGCCTGCCCGCCTCACTCCATCCAGCCGATCCACCTCCACTCTCCAACCTGCCCCCCCCTGCCTCATTCCTGATTCATCCAATAAACCTGTTCATCTTCACTCCACTTCTGTACCGTCTCTGTGTTCCGCTATTGGGCCCAGCAGCTATCGCGCCGCCCTAACAGAACGATCTGGCCACGAATGGACCCAGCGGACATGGATTCCTTCCGCCAAACTCTCTCCACTCAAGGCGCCCTGGTCGGGCAACACAGCCAAGCCCTCCAGGAAGTCATGGAGGCTTTTAAGGGCCTCGCTACCCGGGTCATGCAGATGGGCGCCCAACTGGACGTACTGGTCTCCCACACCACGGCTTCCCCGCCGGCAACGGTACCACCTCCTGTCCCTACTCCCCCGGCTCTGCCGCTTCAGGCCCGAGAGCCTTTCATTCCTGCTCCGGAGCGCTATGCTGGGGACATGGGTACATGTAGGGCGTTTTTGATCCAGTGTTCCTTAGTTTTCGACCAACAACCTCTTACCTACCCGACTGATAGGTCGAGAATAGCTTTTATTTTGGGTTCACTTAGGGGTAATGCACTAGCGTGGGCCTCAGCCTTGTGGGACAGTAAGTCCCCAGCTTGTGATAATTTTGATTCCTTTGTTGCTGAGATGAGGAAGGTTTTTGATCACCCAGTTGAGGGAGGAGATGCCGCCAGGCGGCTTATGTCCCTACGTCAGGGTTCCCGCAGTGTAGCGGAGTTTTCTGTTGAATTTAGGACGGTCGCAGTCAACTCGGGCTGGAACGACCAGTCACTACGAGGGGTTTTTCTTTCCAGCCTTAACGCGTCAATTAAGGATGAGCTAGCTATTAGGGATGAGGCAGACAGCCTGGAGGAAGTAATCGCCCTCTCCATCCGGCTGGATAACCGCCTTCGTGAGCGGCGTAGGGAAAGGGCTAGCCGTTCCATGTCCCCAGCATTCACTGGCCCCTCTCTCCCGCACCTACCGAGAGCTGCTCTTCCCCCACCGGTGCCACGAGCAGTGTCTGCAGAGGAGCCCATGCAGCTGGGGCACACCCGTCTAACTCAGGCACAGCGCCTCCAACGGATAAGGACCGGAGTTTGTTTGTATTGTGCACAGCCCGGACACCTCATCGCCGCCTGTCCGTCACTGCCAAAAGACGAGGCTCAGCAGTGAGGGTTGGGGCCCTGTTGAGCCACACCTCGTTTTTCCCTGTCCCCAATGGTTCGCGCACGCTGCTGGATGCCACTCTCCTGTTCCTCGGCCACCCCCTTTCGGTGTCCGCCATGGTGGATTCTGGAGCTGAGGAGAACTTTATCGATTTGGGGTTTGCTTCTCAGGTTGGCATTGCGTTGGAACAGCTCTCCTCGCCCTTAGACGCAAATGCCTTGGACGACCAACACCTTGCCCGCATTACTCATCGAACCAAGCCCCTAGAATTAATTGTTTCGGGAAACCACCATGAGACTATTAAATTCTTTGTCATCCCATCCCCTCAGGCTCCCCTGGTCCTTGGACACCCCTGGCTTAAGCGGCACAATCCCCAATTCGACTGGTCAGCTGGCAAGGTGGTGCGTTGGAGCACATATTGTCATTCGACCTGTCTGCAATCTGCCCTGTCCCCAGCAGAGGGGGGTGTTCCCTCATCCAAGTAACCTCCCGACCTTACCTTAGTGCCCCCTGAATATCATGACCTTGGAGAGGTGTTCAGCAAATGTCAGGCACTTTCCTTACCCCCCCATCGTCCCTATGACTGCGCCATCGAGCTCCTTCCCGGTGCCCCCTTGCCCAGCAGTCGCTTGTATAATTTGTCCCGTCCTGAAAGGGTGGCCATGGAGGACTATATTAAGGGTTCACTTTCTTCTGGCCTCATTAGACCATCCTCTTCTCCCGTTGGCGCGGGGTTTTTCTTTGTTGCCAAGAAAGATAAGTCCCTTCGCCCCTGTATCAACTTCCGTGGTCTCAATAATATCACTGTTAGAAATAAGTATGCTTTGCCCCTCATCAGTTCCGCGTTTGAGCCTCTGCAGGGCGCTACTATTTTTTTCAAAACTGGACCTACGCAATGCTTACCACCTGGTGCGTATCCGTGAGGGAGATGAGTGGAATACTGCCTTTAACACTCCCCTTGGTCACTTCGACTACCTAGTCATGCCCTTCGGCCTAACAAATGCTCCCGCTGTGTTCCAGAACCTAGTCAACGACGTCCTCCGTGACTTCCTCAACCGCTCTGTCTTCGTCTACTTGGACGATATTTTAATTTTTTCCCGTAACGAGGAGGAACACGTCCAGCATGTCCGGCAAGTTCTTCAGCAGCTGCTGGAGAATAAACTCTATGTAAAGGCCGAGAAATGCGAGTTCAGTGCAACCTCGGTTTCCTTCCTCGGCTACATCATTGAGAGCGGGCAGGTGAGGACCTGCCCAGAGAAGATCAGGGCGGTGGCAGACTGGGCCACCCCCAGTTAAGAAGCTTCAGCAGTTTCTCGGGTTTGCAAACTTTTACCGGAGGTTCATCCGCGACTACAGCAGGGTTGCAGCCCCTCTCACTCGCCTCACCTCTCCCGCACTCCCATTTGCTTGGACGCCAGAGGCAGATGTTGCCTTCTCCCAACTTAAAAGACTATTCTCATCAGCCCCCATTTTGATCCAACCTGACACCTCCAGGCAGTTCATCGTGGAGGTCGATGCCTCAGACACTGGGGTGGGGGCCGTCCTGTCCCAGCGTTCTCCTACCGATGAGAAGATTCATCCCTGCGCCTTCTCTCTACGGTTATCACCTGCGGAGCGCAACTATGACATTGGCAACAGAGAGTTGCTGGCCGTGAAGCTGGCGTTGGAGTGGCGGCACTGGCTGGAGGGGGTGGAACAGCCGTTTGTGGTTTGGACCGACCACAAGAATCTGTCCTACTTACAGACAGCAAAATGCCTGAACTCCCGCCAGGCCCGATGGTCTCTGTTCTTTGGGCGGTTCAACTTCACCCTCACTTACCGTCCAGGATCCCGGAACATCAAGCCAGATGCCCTCTCTCGTCAGTTTGTCTCGGAGAACTCACCGGCTCCTCTTGACACCATCCTCTCTCCGGCCTGCCTCAAGGTGGCGGCGGTCACCTGGGAGATTGAGTCCCTTGTCCGGGAGGCCCAAGCCTCAGAACCGGATCCGGATAACGGCCCCCCGAACCGCCTGTTTGTCCCTAGCTCTGCTCGCTCCCAAGTTCTGCGGTGGTGCCATACATCTCGTTTTGCCTGTCACCCTGGCGTGAATCGCACCCTGTCCCTCCTGAAGCGGCACTTTTGGTGGCAAACAATGGACGCCGACACACGGTCATTCGTCCAAGCCTGCACTGTGTGTGCTCGGGCCAAGTCCTCCCACCAGCCCCCTGCTGGCCTGCTACGTCCCCTCCCAATTCCAGGTCGGCCCTGGTCTCACATTGGCCTTGATTTTGTGACCGGTCTTCCCCCCTCTAATGGTCACACTGTCATTCTCACTGTCGTGGACAGGTTTTCCAAGGCTGTTCATTTCATTGCCCTCCCCACTGCCTCCGAGACCGCCCAGCTGCTCGTACAGCATGTTTTTCGCCTCCACGGGATTCCGACCGACCTCGTCTCTGACCGGGGTCCCCAATTCATTTCCCAGGTATGGAAGGCCTTCTGTGGGGCGTTGGGGGCCTCGGTCAGCCTATCGTCTGGTCAGCACCCACAGACTAATGGGCAGGCGGAGAGAGCAAATCAGGACCTGGGAACCGCGCTGCGCTGTGTGGTTGCGCGCAACCCCTCAGCTTGGAGCGAATATCTTTCATGGATCGAGTATGCGCACAACGTTCGATGTCCAGTGCAGCTACTGGCATGTCCCCGTTCGAGTGCTCCCTGGGCTATCAGCCGCCCTTGTTCCCCACTCAGGAGGAAGACATCTGTGTTCCCTCTGTTCTGCACCATCTCCGCCGTTGCCGCAGGGTGTGGAAGGAGGCATGCGCCGCCCTGCTGCGCTCTGCTGAGCAGAACCAGCGTATCGCTGACCGTCGCAGAGTTCCCGCTCCTGCCTATCGAGTGGGTCAGCAAGTGTGGCTGTCCTCCAGAGACCTCCCTCTTCAGACTGGCTCTAAGAAGCTAACCCCTTGCTTTGTGGGCCCTTTCCCTATTGATGCCATCATCAATCCGTCTGCTGTGAGACTCAAGCTGCCTCGGTCAATGCGTGTTCACCCCACGTTTCACGTATCTCTGGTGAAACCAGTCTGCCCCCCAGCCACCCCCCCTCCCCCCTCCCCGTTTGATTGATGACCACCCAGCTTACACCGTCCAGCGGTTACTGGACATACGTCGTCGGGGTAGGGGTTTTCAGTACCTCGTGGATTGGGTGGGATATGGGCCAGAAGAAAGGAGCTGGATCAAGCGGAGACTCATCCCCGACCCCTCCCTCATTTGGGATTTTCATCGGGATCACCCTGAGAGGCCTAGGCCGCCAAGAGGCGTCCGTTGAGGGGGAGGTACTGTCATGGCCACAGTGTGGTGCTGTGTGTTCTCCCCCTGTTTCGGCCACACCCCCGTTTGTCAACTACTCACACCTGGTCCGCATCAGCTCATCAACTCCCCTTCAAATACACTTGGTTTCCCTGCGGTCGTCGCCAGATCATACTACTAGATACCGTGGTCAGGGCCGACGGACTGCGGGGGAAAGTGAGACAGTCTTGGGGGGGCCCAAGGCAGAGAGGGGGCCCCGCTCAAGAATCCCCCCCCCCCCCCCCCCCCCCCCCCCCCGCTCAACAACCGCGGGGGCCCAACAATATTCTCTGTCCCGGGGCCATCATAGGGGTGCTACGTCCCTGACCGTGGTAGTTACTCGTACCTGGCTCCAGTGTGTACTCTCTTTCTAGTAGTTCTTGTGCTGATTTTTCCATGCCTCACCTTTTGTTCTCTTTGTCATAGTTTGTGGACCTTCACCTCCAGCCTGCCCGCCTCACTCCATCCAGCCGATCCACCCCCACTATCCAACCTGCCCCCCCCTGCCTCATTCCTGATTCATCCAATAAACCTGTTCATCTTCACTCCACTCCTGTACCGTCTCTGTGTTCCGCTATTGGGCCCAGCAGCTATCGCGCCGCCCTAACAGCTAAAGCCTTGTACAAAGTTTGTTGTCTCCCTTTTTAGATGCACTCAAATGTGTCCTCTATAATCTCAGGAGAGTTTGATGGCTACCTGCTGGGGGATCGTGGCTATCCATGCCAGCCCTCTCTGTTGACCCCTGAGCCTGAGCCGGGGCCCCAACAACGTTTTAATGTGGCCCACTGCAGGACTAGAGCCCAGGTTGAGATGACCATAGGGATACTCAAATCCCGGTTCCAGTGCCTGCAGAAGCTCAGGGTCACCCCAGAGAGGGCATGTGACATCATTGTGGCATGTGTTGTTCTCCATAATATTGCAATTATTAGAGGAGAGCAACACCCTGCCGTACAAATCAATGACCCTGCGGATGACCATCCCATCCCTGCCGATGTCCAGGATGGAAGGGCTGCAAGGGACCTCATCGCAAGAAATTACTTTTGATTAAAAATAAAATACAAGACAAATTCACATGTGATTTGGTTCTTCTTTATTCCCTACAAGTACAAAAGCAACAGTCAGGATTTGTAATATAGTTCCAACCATTAACATAGTCACCTGTTTCACCATGACAATGCACCCACCTCAACTGGCGTTCCAGTAATAGAATTTCGAGGTAGGTTTTTTTAATCTTCCGATCCAGGTAGACCATTTCCTTTTCTGTCTTTTGTATTGTTTTCAGGAGGTGCACCCAGTACAACTCCTTTACTGGTAACTGGGAAACATATGGACGACATTTAATTCCTGCAGTTCTACATACAGATTTAACATGGTATTGACCGACAATCTCACTGTGTCAAGCTGTGCTGTGGAAGTTGATGGACCCTCCTCCTGGTGATGCCCAGCCATGTTCTGTTGAAGGACAAGAATGTGCTAGTTTGTCCATTATCTATGCTCATCACTTCAGTGTACATGTCAAACTCCAAATTCCACTCAAGAATGTAAATGAATATGAATGGGTAGAGCACTGCCAGTAGCTATACATAATATTAGGACACACTTCAGTAGGCCCCTCCGGATCTCTCCCTGTGGCAGCAGACAGTGTTTCCTCATCATCCTCCTCCTCCTCCTGTGATGCAGGAAAAGATTCTGTTTCAGAATACTTTGAACTACCATCTGAGGCAAGATCTGAGTATGGAATACTTACAGCTGCAGGGTTTACAGTTGTTTCAGTCGGAGGCTGAACCAGGCAGATGACACCATCCACAACTGTTGGGTGGGTGAATATATATTTGTTAAAAAGTAGGCTACATATTTATATATTAGTTTTATTTTTTTTAAAGACAAGTGTATACTTGCATCTGATGTAGGCACTTGTGTCCTGGGGGGTGACAGACTCAGATGAGCTTCCCCCGGGGATGCCTTCAGCCACAGGGCGACCCCTGTTTTGGCTGAGGGCCAGCTCCTCACCCGTTTTTCGGGCCTCTGCCTTCTTTCTGTTGGCTGAGCAGAACTCAATGTTTCTTTTTAATTAGTATTAGTAAGTATGTTAATTTAATGAGTTGGTGTAGGCTACAGCGTCACATTTTAAATGACTTCAATAGGTATAAAATATAAATGTGTTTGTATCAATCTGTGTGGAGTAGTAAGTGAGAGGACGCTAAAAAAACAACATTTTGTTAGGGGTTTAAATTACTATTTGAAGTAGCCACTGAATTAATATTTACTTTGTTTAATAGCCTAAGTCAATTTAAAAAAATAAAATTAAAATCAAAGTGAGGTGCAATCATAGCCTAGCAAAATATGCCTTACCATTTTGAATGATGTTTTTATGTTTCATTTTTAGCTGCTTCCAAGTCCATTTTTCTCCTGTAGAATTGCACCTAAAAGAAAATCAGATTTCATTAGGCTACTACTTATAGGCCTATTCATAACTATAGGCTATGCTACGATCTTACGGTTAAATGTTACGTCAATGGAATAGTACATTCAAACTTACGCGTCGACTCGGGCAGCAATTTTCTCCCTCTCCTTCGCTGCTGCGGCGGTGTTGCATCTACGGCGAAATATATGTTTGCAGCATTAGGCCAGGACCTCCAGCGCATTGAAATAAGTCGATCGTTTTGTTTCCGTTGTCATGGTGACTCGTGGTATCGGGGCTCCATTGATGATGGCTTTTTATAGTGGTTGTGCACGCCCGTAACTCGACGTTAACATCCTCCGAGTTGACTGAACTAACTCAGATCTGCTGTTCTGGAACCGGATGCTCAGAGTTTCCCATCTCAGAGTAAGTCAACTCAAGGCAAGGCAAGGCAACATTTATTTATATAGCACATTTCGTACCAGGGCAGTTCAAAGTGCTTTACATACATTATACATATACATTAAGATGATTAGGATCCATAAAAAGTCATAAGAATAAAATAAACATATGAAAATAAGGAAATAAAAAACTCAGAGGTCAGGGATAGACTCAGCGTTTGTTGAACCTGCTTTCTGGAATACCCCCCAGGTCTTGTTTAACCATTGATCATCTTATTTAACCGTTGTTGTTAATGTTGGATTTTTAGCGAATTGATTTGTAACTGTTAAATGTCAGGTGTCCTGTTATTGAAAAATAATGCACACCCTCATTATGACCAATCAGAATCAAGTATTCACCAATGCTGTGGTGTAAATATGTAAACATTCACTTACCTGTAAACAGCAGGAGCACAATGAAAAGCCTCTCCATCCCTGGTCCCTCCGTTCCACGGAGAAGAGAGGCTATAAAGTCTCTTTAAATAAGAGAAGCAGGGGGACAGCAGCCACTTATCAGCCGTCAGCTGCATCCCCAAACAAATGGAACATATGTCGCATTGACACCCACATTTATTTTGTTCTGTTCATCAATTGATTTGGATATTTCAACACACAGGCCTGTCAGTGCCGATTGTTATGCTATGCTATTGCATCTCTGAATAATATATACAATGAAACCATGCTACATCATAAACAAATGTAATTGTTTTTGTTGTCATAATAACTATGCAAAACAGGCATGTGCATTATTTCCTGTGAAAAGGCTTAGCACATCCACTGCAATGTGTGTCTTATAGTGCAGAGAGAGAGAGAGGGTGGGGGGAGAGAGGGAGAGGGAGGGAGAGAGAGAGAAAGGCAGACAGACAGACAGACAGATGTAGGGGGACCCAGTCTCTCTATAGATAGACCTTATATTGAGTATGTTACACTATGTGCCCTACTCATCTAGCGGCCATCTTGGTTCTAAGCCTGCTGACATACTGCATCACAGTGTGGTACAGCAGCTGCACTGTTGCAGATAGGGAGAGGCTCCAGAGAGTCGTAAAGGTAGCTCAGAAGATCATTGGCTGCCCTCTCCACTCACTGATGGACATTTACACCTCCCACTGCCTCAGCAGAGCCAACACCATCAACAAAGACAGCTCCCACCCTGGCTTTGACCTGTTTGACCTGTTGCCCTCCGGGAGGCACTACAGGTGCATCAAACAAACAGATTCAAAAACAGCTTCTTCCCAAAAGCAATAACCACCCTGAACTCTCACATGCACTGACTTCATGCATGGACACATGGACTATTTTCAAACACTACTAGACACTGGCAAAAAAACCTTACCTACTGTGCAATAATTTACAATGTGAAATACTCTACAATGTGCAATACTCTTTTTTCAATGTGTAATACTCTACAATGACTCCTCAGGACTGTGCACCTTACCTCCCTTTTCTTTGCCTATAGTATGTTTATATTATATTGTATATTTTTTATATTTTCTTGCCTATGTTTATATTGTATTGTATTTTTTTTGTTATTGGAGTTGGCTTTTAATCTCATTGTACATGTATAGTGACAATAAAAGGCATTCTTTTCTATTCTAAAGATTGGGGAAAACTGAATGCAGAGTTCGACGGATTCCGCATTCTGTTTGCCCTACCAGAAATCACCATTTAGAAACAAGATGGCCACTCGGTGAATGCAACCTATTGTGCAGCGATGGCGGCGATGGGTGGCACAAAAATTGTCCTTTATTAAAACATCTCGCAGTAGTTAATGATTTGTCTGAAAGAAACGTCTGGGAATGGCCGTGAGATAACAGAGGTGTGGACACAGCAAGGTCAGGGGGTCAACATGTATGATGCAAATCTGAATTTGTGTTTGTGAGTCAAAGAGAAACATACGCTATCGTAAAATGTAAAACACCCAAATAAACTAGAAGTGATGGGTCAACCCACAATGACACAGAGACATTGAGAAACAAACTTCTTTCTTTTCATGCTTGCCGTGATTCATATCTTGACCCCACCCACCCACTGCACCAGATCGCGCACTTCCAAGTAAAAATCATTTCAGTCAACATGATTGGCAGAGGGCGGGCGGGATTCATTTGTCGGAATGCTGTGATGTTTTGAACAGCAGCTGATTTTGTGTGTGTACAACACACACACACACACACACACACACACACAAAAAGTCCACAAATATATATTCCAGGTTGGCAAAAGCAAATAAATGTTGCGATCGTTGTTTACGTAAAACTACTACTATAAACACTACTTAACACTACTACTACCACTACAATAAATACGCAATACTACAACTTCTATATATAGGCCTACCAATAGTGCTACAGTGTTTGCCAATTATGCGCTTACAGATCTGTGCCTCAAGCAACATGATTGGTCGAGACAAATATGAAACGAAGGAAATTGACTGGGTGAATGCTTTGAGCTCGTCTGTGTTCAGACTTTAGACATGAATCTAAAGACTGATTTGTGAGACAAAAGTAATCTCTATAAACAGATATCTGCATATGAATTCAGAATCTATAGACAAATATCAAAATATCACATTTTGATATTGGAAGCATTTTGGTTTCCGTTTGTAGTCTGAGTAGTATTGACCAATCACGTTTGAGTGGCCTTTGGTCGCATCCGGGTAAACAGTCCGTGTGGAGAGCAAAAGAGGCGAACGCCGAACGCATTGGGCAAATTGCGGTCTGGGAAACCATTGAATATCGTCTGACGATCTTTTAGCTTTTTATTAGCTATTGTGGTGAAATTATTGATGAAAAATTGATGAATTGGACTGTAAACAATGACCGGTGCACGGAAGAGGAAGTCTTGGCCCGGATATCTGCTGGCTACACCGATATGCCATAAATATTTGCCCTTGCCCCCAGAGGCTAAATTGTCGTCCGACAGTAGCCGATTGGGTTCTCAGTCCCTCCAGGATTTCGCAGACTTTTTTGTGATTGTTGCGGCCTAAAATGCCGGATGTTGTGTGAGCTTTTCCAAAAAATTGCGATGAAAGTTGCAGTGTTTTTTAGGCTTTTGTTGCGTTTACAGTGCGAGAGGAAGTGAAAGTTGCGATAAAAGTTGCGATTTTCCTGATGTTAAAAGGGAAGGGAAAGTTGAAAATAACTGTGAAGAGAGAGTTCAACAGGGCGTGAAACCGTTAAGAGGTAAACGGGTGGGGTCCACGCAATCTGCAACCCGGGGGACCCGACGGGTTACGGTACGGCGGCTTGGTGTCGTGAGGATCGTCTAGTCGGCGACCCCCGCCCGAGTCGGCTCCGGCCCCCGTCGGGCGCATTTCCTCCACTGCAGTGCGCCGCGACCGGCTCTGAGTCGGCTTGGAAGGGTTCGGGGGCGAAGGTGGCCGGCGGCTTCGGCCTCTGGCATTACAGCGCCCCCCCGCTCCGACCTTGCCGCTTCCCAGGGCCGTATACGCAGTATCTCGCTGCGCCTTCCTTAGCCGTTGATGGGGTAAGTGACAACGTAACAACGCCGACCCCCCCTCAAGACGATGCCAATGATTGGTCAGATTTGCGGGAAAGTTGCGGTGATTGGTTAAAATTGCAACATCGCCCTGAATTCACGGGGATTGGCTGATGTTGCGTTGAAGTTGCAAATCGCAACATCGCGAAATCCTGGAGGGTCTGGGTTCTGGGATTGAGCCACTCACCATGCAAGAGTTGTTTGTTTTTCTGGTGTGCTTCAAGGAGCGCACCATTGTGCCTTTACCCAAGGAGGCCGAGGTGACCGGCCTCAATGTCTCAACAGTCGACCAGTTTCTCCATGACTGGAGAAACTGGTCTCCCACTAGGGAGATATTAAATGACCTATATTGGGACACAAAATTGTGGCCATATCACCCAGTCCTAGTCTCCACGTGTCTTGAAAAACAGTATTTGATGCGGCCCTCTGTGTAACTAATATGTCATAGTGACTTGTAACACATATCCATTGATGGTTAGAATCCAAACCTGCACCAGGACTTTTAAAATGGCCTGTACAACGACAACAAAACACACAGATACAGTTTAAGTAGAGCCACTGATAGTGATGGGGTCCAGCCTCACTCCTCTCCTCCTGTCGTCCACAATGTTGAGAGAGAGAGAGGTTGTTCTCCTGGCACCGCTGTGTCAGGTCTTTTGACCTCTTGTAAGCCGCCTCGTCATTATCGGAACATGACAACGTAGGGCCGGCCAATATATCCATATTATATCGATATCATATCGTGATATGAGACTAGATATCGTCATAGGTTTTTGGTATCGTAATATCATGATATGGCATAAGTGTTGTCTATTCTTTATTCTTTTCTTATTTCATTTTCTTATGTTTTTATGGGAAGCACTTTGAGTCTGCCTCGTGTATGAAATGTGCCATATAAAAAAAGTTGCCTTGCCTTGCATTGCCCATTCCTGGTTTTAAAGGCTGCATTACAGTAAAGTGATGAAAGGAATAAGAAAATACTAATTTGTCAAGTGTTTAATTCACACAGGAGTATACAAATATAGGCTTTACCATGTGGTTATTTTATATAGACTATTTATTTAGTGAATTACCAGAAAACATGCTATATCGTGATGTATATCATTATCAAGATATTAAATGACGATATCGAGATTGAAGATTTTGGCCATATTGCCCAGCCCTAGCGACAAATCTGTCTCCCGTAGAGATGACTCCAATTATAGACTGGTTGGGATAAAACACGCTTAGGATAAAAGTGTCAACTCAATGACTAAATGACCCTTCCTGCATAGTTTAGCCTCATGATACAGGTCTCATCTCTTGTTGTTAATCATCTCAGATCTTCCTGCCATTATATATATATATATATATATATATATATATATATATATATATATATATATATATATATATATATATATACACAATTGAAATGGTATTCAGAAAAATAGGTAAGTCAACAAACATATGCAACACCACTTGTTGTTTATGGCTCGGCGTGTCTTTGGTCCACCCTGATTTCCCGGTAATGAAATCTTGGGTGCAGATGGTGTGTGACACAGGCGTAATGGCCTAATAGTTTGCTGTATCTGTTACTCAGTGTATTGCACAAAGGAGAACCGTGGGGCGGGATAGGCCTGTCGCGTGGGTGGGAGCAATGGAGGCGGGGATGAAAGGAGAAGTTGTCATCCACTAAAGGTAGGCTATAAAATTCAAGATTGGAAACCGAGTCCGTTTAGAGGTAAGAACATATCAGAAAGAGCTGCATATTTATTGAGCGGAGAAAGACATACTGGGTAAGTTGAAAAGACTATTATTATTAGTTTTTTTCCATGATGGTTGGTTTAATATAAATATATTTGTGATTGATTACCCTTTTCTTATGGTCGTCTGCGCTGACTAACATTATAGTCTAAATGCCAAACTTTATGGCAGTTTTTAATAGAGTACTTCATCGCTAACATGTTAAATTATTAAGTGACATTCCCTGACATACTCGTTTAAATTCCCCAATACATGAATTTTTGTTATGTGATGTTATGTGCTGTGATTTCTATTCAACAGGGAAGGCCTATTATCTACAAATAGAGTATATTTCAATCCAAGAACAAACGACCCCACACAGGGTTATTTTAAAACACAGGCCTGTATGATTTTGTGTGTAGCGTTCTAGCTAATTATAGTAATCATGCATGTTCCTTGTACCTATCTTTTTCAAGGCCTGTTCCAAAGGTGGATTACACTTGACTGTAATGCAAGTATGTAGACCTCTTTGGTCTACTTTGTTTACCAGACGTAGAAATCACAGGAAACATTTTTTGTCACCCCCCCCCCCCCCCCCCCCCCCCTAAAAAAGAGGTAGGCCTAAACTAAGTGTGAAATTAGGTCGTTTATCTATTGAAATATGTCCAGTATTCCGTCTTTTTGCGCGCATGCAGGAACGCGCAGAACGGCTCGTGCGCAGCGACCATGGGTCAACTCACATCCAAATCGGGCGACACCGAGCTGAACTCGGTCCCTGGCCTCCGCTTCACGCCTCACGAAGACACCCCCCCGCCGCGCAACTCCCACCTGACCGCTCACGGTCAAAACGCGTCCAACCTTCAAATTCCCGGCTCCGGCGGCGACTCGGACTCCAGGCAGGAGGTGAGAAGGTCGTCCATCTACAGCGCCATGGACCTGGTTCCCCAGCTGGACTTCTACGCAAATTCGCTGTCGGCGGGCCATTGCAGACCTACGCTAAAGAGTCTCCGCAGGCCTACGCCGTTCGACGTAAGCTTCAACTTGCCAGTGTCAAAGGTGTAATCACGTGTTGGCTTATGGTGTGTGTGCTTTTTGTTGTTGTTGTTGTTGTTGTTGTTGTTGTTGTTGTAGTAGTAGGCCAATAACCCTAGTAAGAGCTGTTCACTTGTGTTTCAAAGGATCGGGTGTGGGTAAACGATTCCGCAATGAGCATCCCGGACATGATTGAAACGGAGGGACCAGAACCCCCGGCGGCCGAAAGGGCCCCTGTGCGGTTCGGCTGGATTGTTGGGGTGACGGTAAGAAAGTGTGTTGAAGCGGCATATGTACGCACGCCACACACACACACACACACACACACACACACACACACGCACGCACGCACGCACACACACACACACACACACACACACGCACGCACGCACGCACGCACACACACGCACGCACACACACACACACATTCAGTTGCGTTTTTTTCTTCTGTCATGTGTAACAGGTTCGTTGTATGTTGAACATTTGGGGAGTCATCCTGTTTCTGCGTCTGTCCTGGATCACATCCCAAGCAGGAATCTGTGAGTGATCACCTCCCCGGCATTCTCCATCTGTCCAGTAGAGTGGTGCAGGGATGACCTATTTTTGTAGGCCAACTCGGAAGTTAGCGTCGCCCTGGGTTCCCTTGACAACAAGCCAATGGGGTTTTTCCCATTGGATTTTGGATTATTGCAGAAAATAAGCTTTGTGGCAAAGAAAAGTTTATGATACTCACACGTTTTGTTAAGCAAGATCATCTTCACCAATGAACACTACTTTTATGACTTTTGAAGCGTAAAGCAATCGCCAGATGTTTTTTAAGACACGTAAAAGCTTCAAAATTCACGAGTGGGGTATTTACTGACGCATTTTATGTCGTAGACCAAAACGTGTAAATCTCTTAAGCTGGTGTTAACCACAGACCTTATTTCAGGCGTTCAACTTAGATGGTTAGATGCCTGAAATAAGGTCTGTGGTTAACACCCTTACCCTACTGATGATGTGTTGTTTGAGACACGCCCACTGTCAAAATAAAAAAAAAACGCCTTGGCACATTTCTGGGAGACGTTAACGTACGTTTGTTGATTGTCTTCGCTTCGCAGTGTTGACTTGCACCATCATTCTGATGTCGGTGGTGATCACCTCCATCACGGCCCTGTCTGTCTCCGCCATCGCCACCAACGGAAGGGTCAACTCGGGTGAGTGGCAACCCGATCTGGTTGTATTGGTTTCGGTCTGCGTTGCACGTTTGGCCATGTGTAGGTCCGTTTGGACCATTTACGTCATTTAGGCTTGCAGACCGCGATTGTTTCACAACAGATGTATGAAACGCACCATACTTTTATGTTAGAAAATAGGCAAGCGGTGACTGTAAAATAGTAGCCTCATGCTGTGTTCACGCGCCTTTTGACCACGGGATAATTTGCGTTGCCTCGCGACTGTTGCGAACTGAAGCGATTTGTTCACATCTAGTTGAGTGAGGCAAATTGAGTGTCGTTCGCACCATTCGCGTCGCCTGGCGCAAATCTATGGCAAGTTGTTTTAACATTTATTAGCTAAGTTTGACTATCCAGAATTAACATTATAGATATTAACAACGTAATTTTGACTAGTCCTAATTACATTGTGACTAGTCAGAATTTGTATTCAAGATATCTATAACGTCATTCTGACTATTACAGATATCAGCAGTGATGTCACTGAAAATGACACTCGACTCATCACACATCCTAAATGACAACTGCAGATATCTGCAATTCAGTTTTGCCTACACCAAATAATAGTTGCAGATATCTCAAACGTCATTATGACTAGTCCGAATTGTTGTGCATGACGCATTGGATATTGGCCCAGCAAAGCATTTGAACTAGTGGTGTGCGATACTGCATATTTTGGTATCGATCCGATACCAAGTAAATACGGGCCAGTATCGCCGATATCGATACCGATACTTTTCAATAAATAAGGTGGATGCGTCATTGAATTGCTAAATCTCAATTAATTTTCATGACCTTAAGTGTTTTTTGTGATGTTTCCTTTTTTATTATTAAATAGTTAAAACCTAGGACAGAATGAGAACAAAGTTTATAATTAAATAGAAAATGCTTTATTATCAAGTTGTTTGCTTTGCGTCACGTGACTCGCGTGACGGCGCAACATCTAAACACAAGAGGGTGAGGGGGAGCAAAGTGTGCCTGCTCTGTGCTGACACAGGAGCGGCGAGTCCGGTGACCGCGGCGAGTCCGGAGACCTTAAAGTAAAGAATCGATCCCAACAGGCTAGTATCGATCCGATACCGATACCGACTTGGTATCGATACTATCGATATTTGGATCGATCCGCCCACCACTAATTTGAACAGTGTTAACAGAAGCAATGGCGGTTGCTGTTGTAGATAAGATAGTTAGAAAATGCCATGAAATAGAAAGAGCTTATCATCAAGGAGTTTGTGGTGAACGAGAGCTTCGTTCACTAGAGAGTTGTGATATAAATTTACAGCGTATTGTATTGTACTGTGGATTGTAAATCCTCTGTATTTCTCGACGACAGCTCCTGTCGTGCACGGGCTGCAGCATTAAAAACCCGGTCAAAAATGCGAACTTCGGCCTCAGGCTGCTCTAACATGGCGGTAAAACGGCTTGCCAGGCGGTTGCAGTGCCACAGTATGTTTGAATAACAAGCCGCTCCCTTCTCCCCTCGCCGTAGCTTCTGACATAACTACTAGGGTTGGCTAGGGATGGCCCTTAAATTGGCAGTTGACGATGTTTACAGTAAAACATCGTGATGGACGATGATATCGTCGTCGGGGGGGGGGGGGGGGGGGGGCGGGGGGCGTTAATAGCCTATTAACGGCATGGACCAACACTTTTAATAATCGTATTTACCGTATAACTGCACATAACTTTATTTAATAGCAATCAAATGGAACACATGTTTGTTTGTATTTTGGTGTCCGGTGCGTGTGGATGTGCGGCTCCTCCGGCAGAGCGGTTCATGTTAATAGCGGAGTCCGGGAGGGTTCACCTTCACGGGCGTAGTTACGAGGGATGTGCGACTATCGTTTTAAAAAATACTAAAGTGTTTTTTAAAGTTAAAAAGATATTAGATATTCAACCGATATTCACGCTCCGAATTACAGCGATCAGACACGGGGAACTAAAGCCGCGATCACCGGTATGAGTCCCGCGTGTCTAGCGGTGTCTACCTGCCTAGGTGTCTACCTGCCTAGGTGTCTACCTGCCCAAGTGTATTGGTCAGTATTTCTGCAGCGATGAGTTAAATCAGGGCTTGTTGCGACCACAGATGTATTCGGTTTGCGATGCTCATGCCTTCTTATTTTTATGTTTTACTTTTTGCTCGACTAATGAAAACGTATTCGACTAAGCCTCCGTCGATCGACTAAGCCGACTATTAGGGGGCAGCCCTAGTTAACTTACAGCACTTTATATGAACCATTAGTTATATTTTCAATTTATTTACAGAGCAATCCCTGCAAAGGTTTTAGGTAATAACTATAGAAGAGACTATAGGATTAGTGTGTGTCGGACGAGGAGGGCGTGGCATCACGATGGTGGCTCTCCATCGTGATGTCAGTCAGCCATCACGCTGGACGAGGACATCGTCCATCGGCACAACCCTAATAACTACAGATATCTGCAACGTAATTTCGCCTAGTCAAAACTCAAATTCAAGATATCTGTAATTACATTTTGACTAGGCAGAATGAAAGTTAAAGATATCTCCAATTTGAGATATCTCTAATCAAAATTAATTTCAAGATATCTATAACTTGATAATAGATATCTACAATTAAATTATAACTATTCCTAATTCAAGTTTGAGATATCTACAACATTATTTGGACTAGTCATAATTCCAGTTCAAGATATCTACAACGTCATTCTGACTAGTTAAAACTTAATTTAAGATATCTAAAAAGGACAATGTCGATATCTTGAATTGAGGGGAATTAGAGATATCTTGAACTGTAATTATGACTAGTCAGAATTAAATTGTAGATATCTGAAACTGTAATTACAACTAGTCATAATTCAGTTGCAGATATCCGTAATTCACATTGCGGATATCTGTAACTGAATTGTAGATATCTGTAATGAGAAACCCCATACACATGAATGGCAAATCATTTGTCCTAGGAAGAATGACGTTGTGGATAGGAAGAATGACGTTGTGGATATCTGAAATGTTCTTTTTGACTAGGAAGAATTTAATTACAGATATCTGCAACAAATATCCAGTCTAGCTATTAAATGTTAAAACGGCTTGCCATACAAATCCGCTTCTATTCGCGGTTCGCGCCTTTGCGTTGACTTTGTACGTAATCGAGCCGCGTGAAAAATGCGCTCTGCTTTTGGTGTGAACATGCCATAACAACACGCTGCTTTTGTGAGCTGTGAAACTGCTGACATTTTAGGTGAGGTTGAGGTGAATTCTTCTCTCCGAAATGATACACTGTAGGCCTATGCGTTGACTATGTGTAGGTGGAGCGTACTTTATGATCTCGCGGACGTTGGGACCTGAGATGGGCGGGCCAATCGGCATGGTGTTCTCGTTCGCCAACGCCCTGGCCTGCGCCCTCAACACCGTGGGCTTTGCCGAGGTCATCAGCGGTCTTCTCAAGGTACTTGAGCCGCAGTACGCTCCTCAGTTGTTGTTTTTGTATTGCTTTTTTGGGGGGGATTGCATAATCCTAACTAAATCTCGAAATAAAATAACACTAATCATAATAATCATAATAATCATATGTTTTAAATAATATTTTAGCATAAGCATCACATTTATTTATAATATATTTTGTATGAATGTTCATTTTTTAGTGCAGGTACAAAATCTTACATTTTCCCCTTTATATCATGATCACAATAGATTATAGCAGAGGTCAAAGATTGGCAAAACAGAAACCCAAGACACACACACACACACACACACACACACACACACAAAAAAGATCGGATCATGGGTTTTCTGAAATCCTCCCGTATGTTAAAGGATAAGTTTAGGATTTTTCAACATGGACCCTATTTTCCCATCATTTTGGGTCTCAGGGACTAATGTGGACAACAAGTTTTGACATTGAGCGAGAGGGCTTCAGCCGTCAGCCGCCAAATGAGCAGCATTGTAAAACTATAGGGCATTAGCGCACCGTCAATGTACTTCCTCTAAAAGTGCTTGTTCTGCCACTGACAGGCTCAGATTGTTATTCTAAGTGTCTGACAACATTATGGAAAGGCTCTCTACAGAGAAATAAAACATGTCTTTACCTTTCGCTTGATCTGGTCTGTTTGTTATTGTGTCTAACCAAGTCTCGCCAAGGACAAGTCTTGCTCTGAACTCTCCATGGCGCGATACTACTATCGTCAAGGTATGACCAATGTCAAAAATGGTTGTCCGCATTAGTCCGTGAGACCCAAAATGATGGGAAAATAAGGTCCAGGTTGAAACATTTAGGAAGTTATCCTTTAATGTTCCTGCTATGCTAATGTCTACATGGCTGCGTGTGCACATAGGAGTTTGGTCTCAGTATGGTAGATGAAACCAATGACGTGCGGATCGTGGGGGTCATCACAGTGACAGTCCTTCTGCTCATCTCTTTGGCTGGGATGGAGTGGGAGTCCAAGGTAAGCATGGAGAACACATGGCGGGTGTTGGCAAATGATTGATTCAATTGTGATATCGATATGTCGAGAGGACGTACATACTCTTTTTATTTAAAGGAGTTATATGTAAGAAATGTACTCAAAGTAATCATAAAATGACCCTAATATGTCAATAGACATTGAGGAATCATGTTAATTTCAAGTATTTATGTCAGACATAATAGTAGTCCAGCCAGAATATTTAATTTCAAACGCAATATTTCTGTACCAGGAAAACTGTTTTGTTTTCATTTTGTGTTTTGGTCTGTTGCGCCACCTTCTGCCTAGCATCCAATCGCGAAGTCAGTACTGTGTCGCCATCCGGGTTGCCAGATGGCTGAGCTGCAGCCATTTACTGTATAAGGAAGGCTGCAGCTACAAATGTTTCGGGTCAGAAATGTCTGACGTTACTAAATGCATTCGTGAACATGTTTACATTGCACTATTAGCCTACCAAATATATTTTAGTTGGGTAATGAAAATGGTCCATGTTTCCACTGGAGTGAACTATTGCAGTATCTCTTTAGAATTATATTTGGCTTATCGCCATTATTCAGTTTTTGCTAGAGAAACATGTTTGAAGCGAATCATTGCGTCGTTGCCTCATGGGCGTTTTCACGAAGTCAGTATCGTTTGCTCAATGACTGTATGTAAGGATTTCACACCATTGAGGGTGCCATTTACTGCACACCGACTGCAGTGTGGATGATAATAAAACAGCGGTCAGAGCTGGCGTGTGTGTCCGTTGGGGGCTGCTCTATTCGGACACATTACTATGAAGCCCCGGTGACGGTGTGGGAGTGTGGATGCTAATAAAACAGCGGTAACAGCATGTGTGTGTGTCCGAGAGGGCTGCTCTATTCGGACACATTACTATGAAGCCCCGGTGATGGTCTGGATGTGTTGGATGATAATAAAACAGCGGTAACAGCATGTGTGTGTGTCCGAGAGGGCTGCTCTATTCGGACACATTACTATGAAGCCCCGGTGATGGTCTGGAAGTGTGGATGATAATAAAACAAGCGGTAACAGCATGTGTGTGTCCGAGAGGGCTGCTCTCCTCGGACACATTACTATGAAGCCCCGGTGACGGTGATGCAGTTGGTCAATATTATCAGGGATCTATGCAAGGCAAGTGTATTTGTATAGCACACTTCATACACAGAGGCAATTCTATGTTCTTTACCTAAATAAAAGCAAAGAACAGTATGTAAAACACTTGTCATGGTTGCTCCTTCTAGTAGACGCAGTGTTGTGTTGAGTAATCCGGGAACGGGGAATCTGGCAACCGCTACTCTTGGGGGGGAAGGGGAGGGAGTACCACGCTGTACAGTATGTACAACGTGGTTGCAATAACAGTTTTGGCCAGAGAGGTCGCAATCCTACATATAGTTCCTTTAACCAAAGATCGAATCTGAAATTGAGAATTGTATTTTTAGCGTTATGAAACTATATGGAACATGTATTCAGAGGGGAATCTTTGTCAAGCTACGTGTCGACCGAATACATCGCTAGCAGGTCGTCAAAATGACAAAACGTAGATGTTTTAGCAGAAAAATATAGAGGTATACAGATTTCTGTCTGATCTTCCAGCCATTTAGACAAAATTCTGTTCAGTTTTTGTGTTTAATGTGTCTTTTAACTTAACTCAACATCTTATCTTATCTTATCTCTCTCTTGCTCTCTTACTTATTTGCTCCCCCATCTCTTGCTTCTTAATTCTGTGATTAGGCCCAGATCCTCTTCTTCATCGTCCTCATCATCTCCTTCACAAACTACTTTGTGGGCACCTTTATACCTCCTAATACAGACAAACAGTCCAAAGGCATCTTTGGCTACAGCAGTGAGTCTTCCTCTTCCCCACAACAACAGTTTTTAGTTATGCAGTTTTAGAGATGACACATAATGGAAATTATTCTATCTTTATCTTTAATGATCTTATCTTACCTCATCGTATTATTAGTGTTTTTCTATTGATTTTTTAGTGATTGTGTCACCAAATCCGAGGCGGACATTCCGCTAATTCCCACCATGAATAATGTTGATGACAAGTTCCCTCAATACGAACAACTCTTACAACAGACATAAAACCCCAGGAAACAGCCCGCTAATTACGCGTTTAGCTCGATGGCTTTGTTGACAGTTAGAATTCCCAGGTACTATCAAAACAAAATGGTGGACGAGTAGGTGCTCAGTCGACTGCCTTTTTGGGAGAAGAACTAGAACTTTTTGTTGTTGTTGTCCCAGGTGAAGTGTTCATCAGCAACTTGAAGCCAGACTGGAGGGGCAAAGACAATGACTTCTTCCGGATGTTTTCCATCTTCTTCCCCTCAGCCATTGGCATTCTGTCGGGGGTCAACATATCTGGAGACCTCAAGGTACAGGCCGGGGTCCAAGACCACAGAAACATAACATAAATGATAACAATACACTGTCCACATAAACCATCATGCAACAGAAATGGACTTGATGTAATTCAACAATATGTTAGAGATGTGAGAAATTACCCTATTTTTTCAAATGAACCAGGATCCAGCAACTGCCATCCCCAAAGGAACCCTGACGGCCATCTTCTGCACCACACTCACCTACCTGGGCATCTGCATCACCATTGGTGGGTCTTGACATGTTTGGGAAAAAAACATGATTACATTTTTTTATCAGTAAAGGACTTTTTCGGATGACATCATGGGCTTGACCCCCGAACTCTGTGCTCTCCCTTCAGGGTCCGTTGTTGTCCGTGATGCGTCGGGTAACATAACTGACGCTCTGCTAGGAAACTCCACAGAGGGCTGTATTGGTCCTGCCTGCCAACTTGGCTGGAACTTCACTGACTGCATCCAAGCAAATAACTGTCAGTTTGGCCTGGCCAAAGAGATGAAGGTAAACCTCAATGGGCGTTATTAGAAACATAGGCCACCTTGGTAGCATTCAGTTCCATCACCCAGCCAGCATTTAGAACCAAGATGGAGCCAAGTTGCCACTCTGTGAATAAGGCCCATGGGTTGTTATCGAGTAATCAACCCAGCGAGACATAATATAAATATACATAGGAAATGTTATTCCAGGAGTTACTCTCAAAAATTAAATATCGCTCCCCTGTTCTGGAAGTTCATGTGTTGACTTTGAAAGTCATTGAGATTACTGACTGAGACTTCAAACCACCCAGGTTCTCGGTCAGGTGTCTGGATACTTCTATCTCATCACTGCTGGCGTCTTTGCAGCCAGCCTGTCCTCTGCCCTCGGCTTCCTCGTATCTGCCCCCAAGGTCTTCCAGGTAAATAGGCAGACGAACCATATTATGAAAATATTCTCTGCCATTTCATAATAGCCATAAAATGAGGAAAGGGAAAAATGGATTTTGTTGCAGGTGGTTTTGGGTTATATTATATTATATTTATATTCATTTTTGTCTTCTTGTGATCCATCAGTGTTTGTGCAGAGACAATATCTACCCATACATTGGATTCTTTGCAAAGGGTTATGGGAAAAACGACGAGCCCCTGCGTGCCTACCTGCTCTGCTACTTCATCGCCATAGCCTTCATCCTGATTGGTGGGTAATATCTCATCTCATGACATCATCAGAGTTCCAAAACGTGCCTGGTGAATGGACTGATTTACAATTGATCAACATCCTTTTGTAGTTCAAAACGTATAAAGGCATTTTTGGTAGTCAGCTCTCACTGTGGACTTTAGATGTGTGGATGAAGACATTGCCTTTAGTGGCACTGCACTGCATTATTATCCTGTGGTTAGAGAATGATGTGTTTCAGAACGCGGTAGGAAGAGATATTCCCAACGATCACAATATGAGATTGACTACTTTTAGGTGACCTGGTATTGCAAATACATGACTGTATACTGTGTTTGCATGTCTGTCTGTGTGATTGAGATATGACTCCTGCTGTCCTCTAAACAGCGGAGCTCGACCGCATCGCTGCCTTGATCTCCAACTTCTTCCTCTGCTCCTATGCCCTCATCAACTTCAGCTGCTTCCACGCCTCCATCACCAACTCGCCCGGTGAGGGAATCTGACTGGCCGCTAATTTTGCCTGTGTGTGTGTGTGTGAGTGTGTGTGTGTGTGTGCGTGTTAGCGATACCTACCATACCATGTCATTCACTGAGACACAGAGTGGATATTTTACTGTATATCTGTACATCTGTTTCTGAACATAATCTATGGCACACTTTATCATACACATTTTATGGACTAAAGATTAACAATTTACACTTAATTCCCTGAGCTTTTCCTCATTTTATGATGCTTGTTTTTATCCATAGGTGTATAATAACAATCGGATATGGCACACTTAAATGGCTGCCGGCAGTTTTTTTTGTTTTATTTATAGAAACGTACCCAGCACACATGGTTTCTCCACAACTTCTCATTCATTTTCAAGTCATTCATTTCCTAACGGACTGTTGCTCCTTACTGCCCCCTGTAGGATGGAGGCCGTCGTTCCACTACTACAGCAAGTGGACAGCGTTGTTTGGGGCCACGATCTCTGTGGTGCTGATGTTCGCCTTCACCTGGTGGGCCGCGCTGGTGACCTTCTCCATCATCTTCTTCCTGTTTGGATATGTCGCCTACAACAAGCCTCGTGAGGGACCTTCAAACACACACACACGCACACACACACACACATTGACATTAAATTGACGTCTTGGGGACTTCAATGACTTCTTGTTTAAAATATATCTGATGTAGTGTTTATTTATTGAGCCTGTGTGTGTGTGTGTTTGTGTGTGTGTGTGTGATCCTCCAGAGGTGAACTGGGGTACGTCTCTGCAGGCTAGCCGATACAACATAGCTCTATCCTATTCCGTGGCTCTGTCCCGCATAGAAGATCACGTTAAGAACTTCCGGTAAGATAGCACAATAACATCTTTTTTGTCTGAATTATAAAATGTTTTGGTGTAATATTAACGCAATAATGCCACTAATTGTATGGAGTGTGTGTGTGCATCTCCTACAGACCTCAGTGTCTGGTCCTGACGGGGCCCCCGAACCAGAGGCCGGCCCTGGTGGACTTTGTTGGCTCCTTCACCAAACACATCAGCCTCATGATCTGCGGGGACATCCTCATGGTTGGTTGGCTGCAGCGGCCATTTTGGATACAAAATAACTTTTATAGAAGGGCAGAAATCAGATAGAAATCAAATGAATAATTGTGTAATTCTCAGCATTATGATATACTATCTTCAATTCTAAATCAATGCTTCATTGTATTATTAACTACTTTACTTTTGTTAAATTTTCATAACTACATATGTAACTAACATGACACAATCTGAATAATATGCTTATCTTTATAGGGCAGACATTCATGAATATAGCAATATAGATCTATTTAAAAATGTATATATGTTTTAAATTTCTGTACTGTCGTTCTCTGTCAAGGAGCCTGAGAGGCAGTCTCTGGTCTCCGCTGATACACACAGCATGGCCAAGTGGTTTAACAAGAGGAAGGTGCGTTCGTTTTACACTCCCTTCTCCAGCAACAGCCTCAGAGATGGGACTCGACAGCTCATGCAGGTAACTACAACCGACAGCATTGTGTACGCACGCGGGAGAAGTTTGCCTTCAGGGCTTTCTACCAGAAAACCCTTTCTGCCAGAAACTAACCAAGTAGTTGTGTTGCCTAAACCTAACCAAACCAAACAATAACATGAAAAAAATGGTTGTGGTTTCTTCAACAATTAAACATGATGGTTATTGCCCTTGGTTTTCCTGATATTGGTGATATAATTTATCAATAAAGATGGTGATATTTAATTTTTTATTATGTCCACCCACAGTGGCTTTTCCAGACTAATTTGGTAGGGGTGGCCCAGAATAACTACAACATCACCAGACCACAACACTGTACCTTTGCACACCTTTGAGAATATATGAATCACAAAATTAGCTTATTATTTATGCTTTAGTGTTCGTTGTCGAAGATACCTGTTTCACGCCTATGTTTTGACTGAAGTTGAAAACATAGGATGACCAATCAAGGACCCCAGTCCCCCCCTTGGACTCACCCCTGTCCACCCTGTAATACGAGTGGTCTGACTGAATGCTGTCTCTTTCTTTGAAGGCGGCTGGTCTTGGCAAGATGAAGCCCAACACACTGGTGCTGGGATTCAAGACCAGCTGGAGAGAGGGTTCTCCAGAAGGCTTGGTGGATTATGTCAACACCATCTAGTGAGTCCTGCTTGGTTCCTTATTGCTTGTCTGGGAATATAATCAAATATACCGGTAATATAAAATGAGTTTATTTTCCAGCCTGGGCCGTAAAATGTGCTTTCGGCCTCACCTCAGACATAATTTGTTGTACTGGATTGATGTAGATTTGCAAAACCAGTTGGTTGATTCAAAATACTGGGATGGACTTTAGGTTTCTGAGCCCTGGAACCTCTGATTGGGTTGAAGTTATGATTGGTAACAGTATACCTGGAGTCTGCTTAACAATGTGACTTCTAACATTTAGGGCTGATAGTGTTCCGGCGCCACGGCGGAATTCCGGCGTACCGACGTGTCTGCGAAAAAAATAAATAAAAAATCAGGTTCGCGTTTGTGTGGTCTGACACTTCCCAAGATCTGAGAGGCGCTTTCACTCTAAACCACACCAGTAGGCCTACTTACACCAATCAGCATAGGGTATGGGGCGGGCTAGTCTTGGGTTTTGGCCAGTCAGATTGATACAGATTCAGCAGTCACTCTACGTGCGAATGTGTTTTGTGTTTCCCATACACTGTGAATGTGTTTCCCACACTGGCAACGCGACACGTAGCTAGTCATGGAATGCAGCTTTATGAAGCCAGGGGAAGACACCAAACTTGTCGATAAAGGCATAAAGAGTAAATGGCGCTGATCTTGGATAAAGGAGGTGGGTAGAGACGAAAAGCCCTTTGGAAGCTGGTGTCAAAAACAAAGGAGCATGCTTCTGCACTTTGTGCGCAAGGAGAATATTATATGGAACTTGCGGGGAAAAAGTGCTGCCACCACGGCACGAATTAGACCCTAGGCGTCAAGCAGCCTGTCCGAGCAATTCAACACACCTCACGTTGGCCGGGGGCAACAGCCACAGCAGATATCCGACCCTCAATGACCGATCGCGTACTGCGGTCATGCCAGCCGTCTCTCGATTTCGCGTGGTCAAGCCAGCCGCTCCAACATTTTCAAGCTGCGCCCTTATTTCCGACTTTATGGCAAATACTTTGAGACAACTGGGAAAGTCAGCGCTAGCTTACTGCAGTGTGTGGAAACTTCCGGTTTTCAAAATAAAACGTGGGTATTAAATGTATTAAAAGAATTAATTAAATTTATTTAAAAAATATGAAGAATGTTAAGATTTGATTTAAAAAGAAAAAATGAGTTGTGTCTCATAAAACAAGTATGATCCTGCACTGATTTTGAGCCAATAGGTCACATCACCTGGAAGGAATGCTCATATTTACATGATGAAATGTATTAGCAGGGATGGATTACTGAACAGGCCTACCAGGCCCAGGGTCCCAAGAGCTCTGGTGCTCTACACAAAGATGTTTTATAGTTATATAGGCTTATATTTGGTCATCTCATGTCTGAATGTTGTCAATTTATTTCCAAAAAAATCACCAGAATCTATCATTTAAGGGACTATTTATCAAAATGTTCTTCCAGGAGAGCATACCCCTGGATCCTGCTTGACAATTATGTTGATCAGGGCATATGTCTTGGCTTAGGGGCCCGCTTACCTCCCAGAAAAAAAAGAGTTCAGGCTCAGGATTTTTTTCTACTATCACCCCGTATTCCCCTTTTGTCCCTCATCCCTTCTTTGTGCATTCTGTTCATCAGCGATACATTTGACTCTAACTACTGCTTGATACTCCTGAGAATGATGGACGGACTGGACGTGTCCGATCATTTTGAAGGTGAGATGCTACAAATTTGGAACCAACGTTTTTCAGTTATTGAAAATATTAACTCAATTGGTGTTTGATTTTAAGTATTTACTGTCCATTTTAAACTCCATGTGATTTAAATAGCTTAATGTTCGATCTATCTCCGTATTTTATGGTCGATATCAAATGTGTATTAATTATGTCTTATAAGTAATACATAACAAAATGAAAAAGACTCTTAATAAACCACACCCCTTACAAACATTAATGCAATCTTGCCATCAGTGGTAATAGATGGTATGGGGCGGGCCTTATTCACCTAGCGGTCATCTTGGTTTTAAACGCTATCTTGGTTCCACCTTGGTTCTACCCAGCTATCATTTAAAACCAAGATGGGCCTTATTCACCTAGCGGCCATCTTAGTTTTAAATGCTAGCTTGGTTCTACCCAGTCCCATTGGGCCATCATCATGTGACGTGCACACTTTCACCGTGACTTTATGATTGAAAGAGTAACTAAACACCTCACCAACACACACATCTGTCCCAACAGTGAACCAGGGTTTTGAGCCAGACAATCCTGCCCAACAAGAGCAGTCCAGCAACACAACTCAGGAGGCCACAGGTAAATGGACACACACACACACACACACACACACACAGTGGCGTAAGTTCCATTTGAACATTGGGGGGGGGACACGTTATTCATAATCATTTCCTGCATTCTGGTGAATTTTGATGCACCAATTATAGCCTTTTCTGCATCAATTTATGGTGGAAATATTATTTATGTAAAGGAAAACACATAATTCAGGCACCAGGTGACAATTTAAAATAAAAAGGAATATAATGTAGTAAGGCTCTCTCAGGCATTTTGTATTGCTTTCAAATATTTATTCTGCTGTAGATCAACTTTTCTCATTTCATATTATCCCTGCTTAGTCATATAGGCAGGATTTACTCTTCTGTCCTCCTTTGTGTCTTTTGTTTGGGGAAGTAATCTCTTTAAATGTGCATGTGGAAGCTATTCACGTCAATGATAAATTAATTCATTTGAATACATTATAGCGTCCCCCTCCGAAATCTACGCCTCTGCACACACACACACACACAACCCCACTCAACTTTTCATGGTTACTTGCTTGCTCGCAGCTGATGTCGCTGCCGAGACAATGTCGCTTCCACAGGTGAAGACGGCATTTCAGAACGACCAGGGGAAGAAGACCATTGACGTTTACTGGATCGCTGATGACGGAGGTAAATCTCACATAGAGCTGGGCTATATGGCCAAAATCTTCTATCCCGAGACGGGTCATTTAATATCCTCGATAACAATATACATCATGATTATCACTATTTTTGTATACTCCTGTGTGAATTAAATACTTGACAAATGAAAATAGTTGATGAAACAGTATTTTCTCCTTTTTTTCCATCACGTTAATGTAATGCAGCCTTTAAAACCAGTAAAAGACAATACTTATGCCATATCACGATATTGCGATCACCAAAATCTAAGACGATACCTAGTTTTATATCACGATATCGATATCATATCGATATATTGTCCAGCCCTACTCACCTACACACCGAATCCACCCACCCACCACCCAATGGAGTCACATGCTATTTAGATTTTCTGACGTTATTCAGGCGCTTTTATCCAGAGAAATGTATACAGAGCAGCTCATCAATGAGCAGGTCGCTCAGGGATGGTAAACAGGGACGGCTAAGGGAGGGAATCCAGGACCTTCTAGGTCAGGCTAGCCTAGCCTAGGGCTGTCCATCTCTAACATCAATACTCCCCCCCCCAGGTCTGACGCTGCTGGTGCCCTACCTCCTCACCAGGAGGAAAAACTGGGGTCAGAGCCAGGTCCGCGTCTTCATCATCGGCAATGAGCACAACATGGAGGAAGGTCGCGAGGAGTATGTGTCTCTTAATGCGTTCCTTCCTTTCTTGCCTCCTCACTTCCTTCCCTCCCTCCTTTCACCCTCCCTCCTTTCCTTAATTCATTTCTGAGGGTTTAGCGCATCAGTTGCTAAGTTTCAAGGTCAATTATAATTGACCTTGAATTTCAATTCAAGGTCAATTTCAAATGCATATAGGTCAAATACACAAAACAACCTTGTGATCAAACCGACCGCGACCGCGCCCGAGTACAAAGTAAGTTGGGCGTCTTTCAAAGTGTGCTGCCTGTTTTAAAGGAGTGTTGATGGTTGTTTTCAGGATGATCTCTCTGCTGAAGAGGTTCCGTCTGGACTTCCATGACGTTATCGTGATGACGGACAGTGAGAGGATGCCTCAGCCCAAAAAGTAAGTCACGCCCTCTAGCCTGATATGCAGTGGTGGGTGATGCAGGGTGCTACAACACTATGTGTTTGGACAATTACAAAATGTATGGGGACATTTGTGTGTGATAATTATGTGAATTGAATTGAAGTTAAAACATGTATTTTGTGCTTTGATGCATAGGTGCGTCATACAATCATGGAAATTAGCTAGTGCGTTTAAAAGCTTGATTTTTATGTACCATGGAAAGGAAACACAATGATTTCAAACACTGACAGCAGAAGTTTAGTTTAGACTGGATGATGATGTCATTGATCTGCTTTTTCTCTCTCGCTTCACAGCCTGAAGAGGTTTGAGGACATTGTCGCCCCCTATAGGCTGAATGAGGAACAGCAGGACGGTGCTTCGGAGAGCGAACTGAAGACGCTCTGTCCATGGAAGATATCTGACACGGAGATGGAGGCCCTTAGTACCAAGGTCTGTTTGTGTGTGTGTGTGTGTGTGTGTGTGTGTGTGTGTGTGTGTGTGTGTGTGTGTGTGTGTGTGTGTGTGTGTGTGTGTGTGTGTGTGTGTGTGTGTGTGTGTGTGTGTGAATGTGTGATCGTGTGTGCATGTCATCACGGTCACTACTATTTATTTATTGTACATTTATTTTTTCAGTCTGCCACAAAAGTGAGATTGAACGAAATTATCCGGAGAAATTCTCAATATGCTGCTCTGGTCTTAGTGTGAGTATTAAAAAAATGTGTGTGTGTGTGTTTCTGTAAGTGCGTACATTAAACCAACTGCAAACAATCTGTAATTACACCTATAGTCTAAATCCAATTTAAAAAATGGCTTTCACAAAGCCCCTATCTGTTATTAACTGTGTTGCTGTGAATCCCTCCAGGAGCCTTCCCGTGCCGCAGACCGACTGCCCCATGGCTCTCTACATGGCCTGGCTGGACGTCTTAACGTCTGGCCTCCACTGTCCTGTTGTCCTGATACGAGGAAACCAGCAGAATGTGCTCACCTTCTACTGCCAGTGAATTATATTCCCAGTCAACATCCTACTGCCAGCAACTTCCAGTAAAATGTAATTCTTGCAATTCACTGTTCAATCGAAAGTTACACACAAACAGAGAACAAGAAATATTGTTATCTTTAAGATACTAAAAGCCAAATATTCATTCAACAAACATTTAGAAATGTTTGCACAAATGACAGATGTTGGCACAGTGTTCTGTTTCCCAGAGTTATATAATATTTATGAAATATGAAGTGACAGGTAAACCTTTTAATTGATCAGGAACAGCAAGGCAATGGCAGTTTTTCACATTGAAAAGTAACTTGATAGAGGAAAATATGTAAGACGTTGATAACTTAAACTAGATTACATGGGTGTTTATGTGTAGGCCTACCATATTTGCTCATTCTTCTCTGTACAATGTCTCCTGTCTCTATTAAACTAAATAGTTTCTCACTGAAAAGATCACAACTTCCTGTATAATTTAAAACGTTAATAAAATGCAGTAAATTGAATGACCCACTCATCTTACCAAAGGTCCCTTCCTCATAAAAGAAAGGGGAGGAGACTACACTACTGAAGACAGTGAACCCTGATATCTACATGTGCCTAACCTTGCTGGCCCTTTTTACAGTTGGAATAACACCGGTGTAGCTCATAACATTAATTATGGGTGCGTTCCATTTAGGTTTGGCAGTGCACCAGTATAGACACAACCAGTCAAGTAAATGTACATTGACCATGCTGGTGCTACGACAGACATAATTAAACTGACCTAATGTTAAAATGACAGGAACAGGAAGTTACTTTACCCTGCTGTTGACAACCTGTGAAAAGGGTCCATAGGGGCATTTGTGGGTCCAAACGCAATCTCAAACTTTACAACTGACGGACTCCGACTCAAGTGACAAAGAAATAGAGGGCTAACTGCTATTACGTTAAAATAAGTTAGTGTGTGTTGAATAATAATTTGTTGCCCAGTCACTGGCATATTAAAGGGGCTGTAGACAACTTTTCCCACCCTAGCGTTTTAAAGTGGTATTATTTTTGCGCAGTTGTTTCAAAGACAAACCAGATCGCTTTCGGTTTCTTAAAAGCCTAGCAACCACAAACAACACAAGACCGCATTTGTTTGGAAATCTCTGCGAAAGAAACGATCAACAATAATAAAGAAAGAAGCATGTTCACTGAGGAGGTAAAGTGAAAATGGGATCATTTTATTTGGGAACAGGCAAAAGCTATTGTAATGATGAGCATCGGCGTCAGTTTGGTTTTAGAAGTGGTGGGGACAATAACCATAAGCTTGAGTGTGGTTTGAAAAGTGCTAGGGGACCCTTATGTAAGCTCATTCATCCATTCAACACTGCATTACAATATGCTCTACATTCGGCGCGATTGTCAAGGGGGGGGGGGGTGCGCGATTGTCAACGGGAGCACCGGACCCGCCAGCCGCGGACCCAGCACCGGTCCCGCGGACCCGGCCGCGGACTCAGCCGCAGACCCGAGTCCACACACAGCCCGTGTGCATGCTGTGAGGATGTCATCGTGCGCGCCTATCGCATGATTTAGACTTGACGGTTTCGGGCAGACAACCCGCAGACAACCACGCCAAAGGTACCCTCCCGCGTCTGTGTGATCTGGGTTCTCATAAACCCGTTCGCGGTGGTAAGAGACGAGCAGAGTCTACAGCGTCCGCTCGCAGAGCAGAGTCTACAGCGTCCGCAGTCTACTGTGAAACAATTCACTCCAAAAAGGGTTATGGTTAGGGTAATCTATCACCATGACCGGGTTATTATTGGAGTGAATGGACGCTGTAGACTCTGCTCTGCGAGCAGACGCTGTAGTTGGGATGAGAACGGGCTGCGGTTGAGTATGTGGGGATTTTTTCGGTCGTAATTGGGTTGCACATTTTTAAAAGTGGTGGGGACAAAATTCAAATTATAAATAGTGGTGGGGACATGTCCCCCCCGTCCCCCCCGTAATCGACGCCTATGATGATGAGCATTTACATTTAGGGCATTTAGCAGACGCTTTTGTCCAAAGCGACTTACAATAAGTACAGTTGAAAGAAGAAAGTGCAACAATACAGTATATATATATATATGTTCTCATTTTCTGTGTAGATTATAGCATATTTAAGTCTATATCCTACTTAAGTACCAAAAGTAAAAGGCCTTTTATACTGCACCTGGGCTAAGGGAGGAGTTTTGCTGGACTACCGGGGTTGCGTACACCTCACTGTGGTCAGGGGCGGACTGGCCATCTGTGAGTTCTGGAAAAGTCCAGAACGGCTGTGTGGGTCTACGGCCGTCGGCCCTTTTTTCCCCCGATTTTTTATTTTTATTTTTGAAACCCCCCCCCCCCCCCCCCCCGTCAACAATCGCGCAGCACCCCCCCCCCCCCCCCCCGGTCAACAATCGCGCAGCACCCCCCCCCCCCAGTCCGCCCCTGACTGTGGTGCACACATGCAGTACGCATACAGTTGGGACCATAGACATCTTATACATAGACGGAGCATCGGCTACTGCCTACTGGCGCTGACGAGACGCGGGGCCGCCATCTTGGAGTGGTGATCCGCTCCACTCGGTGTCATTCGTTTGGCAGGAGCAATGAACTGTCAGTGCATTTAATTAATCATACCTCATTGAATACCACTGATTTTCACGCGGTTTTTTGTCATACGTGTAGCTATGATAAAGGACACATGTTTTGGCGTGTAATATTATTTTCACAAAATACAACCAATAGTACGGTAATGTTAAATCTTACTTGTGAAAAGTAATCCCGCGATTTCTATATTCGACCATCCGCTCATTTGAGCAGGAATAGCTGAACAGCAGCTCGGCATCCATGTGTTCTTCTCCTGGCCATACGTGTCAACTGTCAATCTATGCTGCTCCCCTCCCCCATCACCACTCCAAGATGGCCGCCGAATTTCTTGCGCCACAGCAGCCAATGCTCCGTCTATGTATAAGATGTCTATGGTTGGGACATACTACAGGTGATTTCACTGATTAGCACACCTGTTGAATGCGCTCTCAACGCTCATAGCGGCTTCTGTCATTGCACGCTGCGCGCTGTCATCTGTGCTCTCGGCGGCTCAGTCGATGTGACTTGTTCTGGCATACCAAGTAGTATGGTAGTATGGGTATTGGAACGCAACCTAAATCTTGATCTGGCATACTAAATAGTATGGTAGTATGGGTATTGGAACGCAACCTAAATCTTGTTCTGGCATACTAAATAGTATGGTAGTATGGGTATTGGAACGCAACCTAAATCTTGTTCTGGCATACTAAATAGTATGGTAGTATGGGTATTGGAAGTTGGAACGCAACCTAAATCTTGTTCTGGCATACTAAATAGTATGGTAGTATGGGTATTGGAACGCAACCTAAATCTTGTTCTGGCATACTAAATAGTATGGTAGTATGGGTATTGGAACGTAACCTCTATACGGGCATGGGTGCGTGTGCGTGTGTGGGGCGCGGTCAAGCTGAGCAGCGTCTCTGTGGTCGGCACGGCACCTGCGCAGAACATCAAGAGCAGAGAATCAGCGCGTGCAAAGCCAAGGTCCAAGAGCAGAAGATTTGTTGCTATTAATATGGACACCTTGTACAAATATGATGTCTATTTTGAGTGTCCTGACCTGGACAACGAAAAGAGAAAGAGAATTGAAACCTACTTCCAGGTTCGCCGTAAGTCAGGCGGTGGGGAGTGCGGACCGCTGGACGTTTTTAAAGGAAATGTTTATAGGATCGCGTTCAAAGTTCAACAAGGTGAGAGTCAGAAAACATGTCCTATAATATATCGGGTTGGTGGACATCATTATATTAGTTCTATTACGTTTTAGGGGTTAAGTGTGAAAGCAAAAGTGAAACCATTTGAAAACCACATCAGACGTTGTTTTCAGTATATGAATTTGCTGGCTTTAGTAAACCGGGGTAACACGACATAGTATTGTCATTGTAATAAATATCATTTCAGACGTGTACTATATTTTACTTTACGCTTTAAAAAAAACATTTGTAGGCCATCACTTTCGCAATGAGGCGCCAGGGGCGTGTCCAGACTCATATAGGGGTGGCCCAGGAGTGGCCAGAAAACATACATGCGGAGAATGTGTAGGCTACTTCACAAAATGAACGTCACAAATGCCAAATCTGTTAACCAGTCAACAAACTAGGACAGTATTACTGTGTAGGCCTACAATAAAAACATTGTGTAGTTAAAACAACCATTTTCTGTGAGATTATTGCGATGGACAAGTTCAATCAAAGTTCCCCCCAAAAATGTATTTTATTTTCCTCTTCATAATGTATTTCATAATTTAGTAAAGTGTGAACATTTATGATTTTTATTGACGATTAAGCGAGTTTTAGGGCTTGTTCCAAATGGAGGCAACCACAAAGAAAAATCTTTATATGTTGTTTCAGATCAGCTAAGAGTGCTGGAAAAACGTGAACACATGTGCAGGGATTTTCCCAGTATTATCGTCCATGGAGACCCACAGTCTTTCCGACACAAGCTGTCAACCATCACAACTGCTACACCTGAAGCTGATAACCCGGAAGTGGGGTTGTCATCTCCACCTGAGGTGAGCTATCAATTATGGGATGTATTGATATCAAAAATCTATATCTGACTATCTAGCACTACAGTTGACGGGGTATAATAAATGCTGTGGCTTTTGGCTTATATAACTGATTTGATACTGATTTGATAATTTTCATAAACAAAAGCCAGCTATATAGGCTTGCATATTCATTAAATTAGATCAGCCATTCATTAACAAGTAATTTGATACACTAATAAAGCATCATTACGTTTATCAACTGTTCAATTTGAACTTAAATGTGTTGTAGGTAAGATTTAAGAGCTATTATGTTGAACATTTCACTCATAGAAAATATTCACACACCCGTGTTCTGAATGTGAAGTCCAGTGATGGGCAAATTACTTTGAAAAAGTAACTAATTACAATTACAAATTACTTCTTAAAAAAGTAATTGAGTTAGTAACTCAATTACTCTATTATAAAAGTAACTAATTACTAGGAAAAGTAATTTTTGCGTTACTAAAACAAAGTAATATGTCAAAGAATTCGGCTTTTTAGAAGCATGTTTCACACGCCAGTTTCATAGAGTAGAACAGCATAGAGAGATAATTAACCTTAAACAAATATCCTTTGCCATGGGGGGGGGATATGAACTTCAATAATTCAATTTATTGCTCATCAACATAATATTTATTGAAACTGACACATCAGCAACTGGCATAACAATCCCTTTCAGACCTGATATCAAATGTAGCTACAGTAGAAATGTCTACTAAATCCTGACTGTTTTCTAAACACATACAGTATGGTTCTAAGTCAGTGGTGCTCAATCTTTTCACCTGGCTGTCAAGGACCCCAAAAGGTATTTAGTCTCTGACCCACATCTGAAAATATTATGTTTCAGTGCAAACAGTGCAAATTAAAGAAGAAACAAAAAGGCTTACATGTTCAGACAACTGTCTTCTATACATACAGTGAGTAGCCTACTTCAAGTACTTTCTTTGCACAAAACTAAACAGTTAAACAACATAAAATGATTTAAATACTAGCATAAATTAAACAAATCAGCACTTTATCAGAACAATAACTGTTAGCTGGTGTATGCTAGACATAGTACAGCCTACTTCAAGGTGTTCCTTCATGAACAAAAATACAATTATGGTGCATTTAGAAGCAATAGGCATATTGGCCTGCAATGCTTTTAACACTAGTGCAAATGAAAGAAAACAATTTGTCTTGCAATTTCAGACAACTGATCTGGTAGACATACAGTAGCCTCCTTCAAGTATTTTCTTTAAGCAAAGTAAACCATTAATCAAAATAAAGTGCTGTTAACACTAGCATAAATAATAATAATAATAAAAAAAATCAAACTGTCTGGTAGACATACTGAAGCCTCTTACAAGTTTTTCATGCATGTACAAAAAGTACAGTGAAACAAAATATGAGGTATTTGTAGTACTGAAAATGTAAACTCAAATTTTAGCAACTAGACATTCATCTTTGCATCCATGCACACTTATGTATTCCTTCATCTATCCAGGCAACCCAGTGATCTAACCATTCTACTCATTAAACCAGTGATTGTACCTTAGAAGCACAAGCTTTTCAAACTTCTGGTCTGACAACCTGTTTCTCTTTGGAGTAAAGACCAGCTTCCCTAGGCTAAACAGACGCTCTACGGGGGCACTGGACGGAGTTGCTGCATTGTATTTTAGTGAGAGGTGCTTTATCAGAGGAAATCTATTCAGATCCGCCATGCCTTTACCCGTCGATTTGACATAATCCAAAATTTGGGATTCGGCAGTATCAGTGGTATGATCATCCTCCTCTACAAAGCAGTAGAACGCATCGTCCTCATCCTCTTTGGCAGAGTCAGTGGCAGTGCTGAGGTCGTGTGTTGATGTGCTGGTACCTTGAAGCAGGACTTCATCTTGGACTTTACGGCACTCTGCCAGCAGACTTGCCTTGGCCTTGTCCCTTCTGTCCTGTGTCCGCAGCCAACGTAGTTTAAACCTGGGCAGCGTCACAGCAGCTAGTATGGCACTCTCGCTTTCCAGAATCTCTGCAAATCTGGTTTTCACTGCCTGAAATTAAACATGATTCAAATGACATTATTACACTGACTAACACACATGTGAGTGTGCATAGTGCACATTCACACTCTCTCTCTCTCTCTCTCTCTCTCTCTCTCTCTCTCACTCACTCACTCACTCACTCACTCACTCACTCACTCACTCACTCACTCACTCACTCACTCACTCTCACACACACACACACACTCTATTATATGCTAAAAATCCATTTGATGTAGCTTTTTTCAAAATGTAAGAACATATTTAAAGTTAGTAGGCTATTTCTTACCATGACAACTGCCGCTGGAAGGTGGACAAGGATTTGCAGGCCCCCCCGTGTTTTCAGGGTCCAGGGTTTGGGAGATCATTGACTCCAGCGTGGGTAGGAGTGTGCCATGGAAGCACCTGTCTTCACCCTGAAGTTTGTCTAAGGCTACTGTCAGTGGTTTCATAACTTTGCAGTATTCCTTGAGGAGCAGAAGCTCCCGCTTTGTGATTGCTTTCACTCCAAACTTGGAGGAGAGCGTGGTCAGCTCGGTGATGGGGATCTCGCAGATTCGAGCTACAGCATCATAGAATGAGTTCCATCTGGTCGAACAAGGAACAAGCAGCTTCTTCTTGAGGACTTCATCAACGGTCTCCGCAGCCACTGTGGAACGACTAGCCTTGTTCCACAACGCTGTGCATTTTGCTGTTGCACTTCTGTAGGTAGATTTCACATCTGATGACTGTAGCCACTTCTCAACATCAGTACATGAAACCAGATTTAATGTGTGCGATGCACACCTGTGATGTGGTGGCAATGTCACCATCACAGCATCATCAACATCATCAACATCATCACCTCTGTTTTGTAAGACATTATCAACATCCACAAAAGACACATCATCTGCACCGTCTTCATCATCTTCACACTCGTCATCCTCAACAATGGGCTGGTAGACTTTAAATGCCTTCACAAAATTGGAACCATTGTCTGTGACTGTAGCTGTTATTTTGTGTGAAATGCCAAATGAAGAATGAATATCGTCTAGTTCGGTTGCTATAATGTCATATGTATGACGGCCCATAAATCTTCTGCATGCCAGGGCAGCTTTTTTTCTTTTCAGGCTAGGTGGATGGATCCAGTGGGCAGTTACACCAAGATAACTTTTGTTATGTGCAGTCCAAATATCTGCAGTCGTAGACACATATTCTATCTCTTCAAAAGCCTTCAGTAGCTCTCTGTGCATATTGGCATACTCGTCATCCAGATATTTAGAGAAGGTCTTTCTGCATGGAATTTTGACATTTTCTCTGACGGGTATTTTTTTAATGATGGCTTTGAAGGAGTCTGACTCAACTGTTTTTATGGGCAAAATGTTTTCAACGACATACCTGCCGATCAGCCCATTCAGTTCACGCTGTGTGACAGCAGGTTTTTGTGGGAGATCAAAATCCAGCTTTTGCTGCTTAGCCGCCGTGGCCCCGTCATGCCCTTCTTTGCTGGAGCTAGCTACTGATGTATTATTGCTGTCGTCGGTGTTTTTTGCCACTAGTTTTGTTGCTGCATGTGTTGTGGTCAGATGCTTCATTAGATTTGAGTTGCTCGCGGCCGATGTGGACAAACGCTTTCCTCCCGAGCATAACGTGCACTTCAAATACAAGTTCTTCCCCTTTCTCTCAACGATGGTGAAGTAGTGTTTATATTTCCACTTGCTAAACGCCGACTTTCCCACTTTATCCTCCTCTTCTGTACTCGCCATTTCTTCTCTGTCTATCACTTTGGTTTTACCGGTCGAAAGTTGTGTGTGTGCGCCGCACAGAAGCTACGTCGGTTTGTGTGTAAAATAAACTCCTACAAGGATTCGTCAATGATGTCATGCAGCTATACATCGTCAAGTCAGTTACTTCCTTGTTCCATATCCGCAAAACATGACCTGTCTTATCCTTGGTATTTATCGAAACCGTGTTGTACTAGTGTGCTCTCTACTCTGCAGCCCGCTTATGAAGTGAGGAGGAGGAAAGGAAGAAAAGAAAAAACAATAGCCTAGAACTCATGCTGGCTGCAGGCTTTTTTTTTTTTTTTCCATGATCGCGCTGGGGCCCCGATTTTAGTAACGGACTAACGGCAACACAAGTCATGTTAGTAACGGAAACGGCGTTAGTAACGCTGGATAAAGTAATTAATTAGATTACAAATTACAGAGGAATGTAACGGCGTTACGTAATCGCGTTTATTCTAACGGCGTTAGTCTCAACACTGGTGAAGTCACAGAAAAAATATTCACAAATGTGTAGATTGATATTTACATGTACATATTTTTTTACTTGAGTCCATTTTCCAGTACAACCACAACTCAGTGATTACAACCTCTCAAATCGGTCACTGCAACTTCACAAATGTGCTCTCACGCATCACAAGTTGACGAATCTGGACTCCTTGACTTTTGCAACACTTCTTGTGATAAATGTGTTGCAAAACTAACTTGCACTTGTAGCTGTGGAAGTGAGAGAGTGGGGGTGAACCAATCAGAAATCAGAAGATGAAGCACTCTTTTTCACACTCTCTGCTCTGACCTCCACTTCTGCGAAGTTTGATATGCTATGGCACACCAATCTGGGGTGAGTTTCTTCCAAAAGCTTTGTTTTGGTAGATTAGTACTGTAATTAAGGAGTAAATAAACGTAGTAGTAGCAAAATGAGAGTGATTGAAGCAGTCCAGATTTCAAAGGCTTCAAATGAGGCTTCTGTTCAAGTTCTGTTACGGAAGACTGACTTGCATGGTAGCTAGAGTTAAGTTTTACCTATTACTTATTTAACTATTACTAATGTTAACTTAGTTTGCTAGCTGACAAGAACCTAATTTATAGCGTTTAAGCAGAAGACTTGCAGAAAGTTTTATTTCTAACATTATTCTATCAACAGACATTTACATCGATAGACTTGATAGATTTGCCTTGGGTGTACTGTAGAGTGGGTAAGACTGTTTTTATTGGCAGGCTAGTCGATGCCGTTGACTTGCGCTAGCTTAGCACCAGCGAACTGTGCAATTAGGACTGCATGAAATTTGTTGAAAACGTCTCCAATGATGAATAACACACTGGCTGACTTGGAAATGAGGTCCTATGTCCAAAATTCCAAACTACCCCTTTAAGTTATACTCTGCCTTACAAACCATTACAAAATGTTTTTTTTGTGCAATTTTCATGCTTTGCAAAGTCATCCAGTGAGCCAGATTGGACCCTTTGGCGGGCCGGTTCTGCTGCTCTAGCTGAAGATTAATCTTCACAACAACAAATACTATAATGGGTATGTGGAGTATATGGGGAGTGTGTGCTGACAGCTGCTTTACAGCCTCACCTGGCCTGAATCTGACTGATTAGACTCTGGGGCTGGGTGGGGCTGCACACCTGTGGTACATGAGAGCAATTATGGCACCCAGCATAAACCAGGGCCGTGTTCCGATATCCGTACTTCCATGAGTACACTTAAACATAGTACACTATCCGTACTCCATAGGTACGCAGAGCTTCAGATGTTAGTGCTGTTCCAAATGCAGTACTCTGTGGCGCACTTAACGGAAATGACATCAGCTGCGCGGCCGCGTCACCCGCCAAACACGTGAATTCATTAGACAATTCTCTGAGCGCGGCTCAGCCTGGCTCCGCCTCTTCTGCTACGTAGCTAAGATGGCTGCCGTTGAGTACGCATAGTGTACACCGTTGCACACTCAGCATTTTGGCCGATTTGAGTACACATACGGGTCCTTTCAAGTACACTTATTTTGCCGCGATCATAATCGGAACACCCTACGTACTCAAACTAAGTATACTAATTACGGGAAGTACGGATATCGGAACACGGCCCAGCTATCAACACACACACTCAGGAGAGAGCCACTGTCATGGCAGCACATAACATCTGCTTGGTAAATCCCAACATCGCTCGATTCTGTTTTAAGCAAATGTGGTGTTTTAGTAAATCTTTATTTATATAGCACCTTTCAAAACCGTAGTTACAAAGCACTTCACTAAAGGAGAAATTAAGAAGAAAGATTTGTCAGTTTGGTTCTTGGGTGGTAAGAAGCCATTGATTAGAAGATCTGAGAGGTCTCGCTGGTGTTAGTGAGATCTGTAGTTCACTGATCTAACAAAGAGCCAGACCAAATCCTTGTAAGTAATTTAAAGAGTCTTTAAATCAATTTGATATTTAATGTGTGCAGAGGGGCTAATACTGGAGTGATGTGAGAGCAACATGCTGTCTTGGTGATATTGTGACGAATGGATAACTGCACATATGTATCAACAGACTGTAATATCCTCACATAGCCACAAAGGAATAGAAATAAATATACAAGTTGTATTAACTGCACCTGAACACTAGATGGCGGCACACATAATACACTGGGGGCGGGCGCTCAACACTAGCCAATCAGAGCATATTATGCGTCATAGAGGCCACGCCTGCCCAGATACTACCAAACTACAGATCCGGGGGGAGGGCAGAAACCCTACAGGCAGCGTATCTGGACAGATACCCAGCTAAGGGGAGCTCCACGCGCGTGACCTCTACAATACCCCTCCTTTTGTTTCGTAGATTAATATAACTAAAGCTAAACAAATAAAGTGAGTTAAAGCGATCCTGTGTCGGCAGCTTCCTTCCTCAAAGAACACACCACAATATGAATGAGACTTCCTATTAATATGTTTATGTGGTTATAGCTTTTTAAGTATGCAAAAACATTAAATAAAAAAAATAAAACATCCAATCTCGAATCTTTTTGGCCATTGGATTTGAAAAGGGATATATTCACATACATTACGAAAGATTTAGTTATAGATGGAAAACGCGTTTTATGAAACTTTCTCAATAGATTACAAGTGAAAATATTGGCCTATTTTAGTCTTAGTATCAAGAGACCTGTCAAACAATTTGGATACATTTTGAATTTAGGTGATGGAGCTACCTTTGTATTTATGTTGGGATCGCGGATTGTGCCTTTAAAAATGTACAATATTTTAAAAACAATTACCTCTGATTGTGAATGCGTTTGCCTGCAATGAAGCTACTCCTCCCTGTTCCACGGACAGAGAACATAAGGCCAGCCACATCAACATTCTCCACTCCATGATCGCCCCGAACCCTGATAAAATAAAGTCAGTCAGTGGACAGTACACAGTGGTTACATGAGGCCCTCTACATTATAAAATTACGCTATGTCTCATCTGAACAGATCAAGGCCATATGTTGGATAGTTTATGGAATGTTAAAAGTGACCATCACAAGTGTGACATCACATGTAAACAGCAAGTTTTGACCTCAGTGGATAACCACAATTCTGTACTGCTTCATTGATGAAAGCCAGGGTTGTTGATGCCAGATTGTTTTTTGACACGCATAGATACACGATCTAGATGTAAGAACACAAAACAGGGAAGGGAGGGTACTTAACATTTCATTTCAAATTATGCCATATTACCAAGTGTATGTACAGGGGTCCTACATGTTTTTCCCAATTCAAAATGCTCAATTTTCTGAATTGTTTTGGTTGGTATCCAATATTCATATTATGACGTATCGCTTTAGGACTGTCAACTAGGGCAAAGATCATTCTAAATATCAATACAATAATATGGCATATGACAACTATATAAAATGTGCACTAAATATGTATTAGGAATGGAAATCAATATCGTTCCCTATTCTTAGCATCATTATCCTTTTGACCCGATATTGTCATTAATTTTCCATACTTTTCCAGACTAGGGTAGAAACCTTGTATTCAAACATGTATCTGTTTTTTGTCATTAATTAATGTAATTTAAAGTAATTTCTTATTTTTTTATGTTCAGTACCTTGCTGGAAAATTCATCTATGCCTCCAAAAATCTCAATATTGTACCTTGGTGGTTGAAAAACAAGAAAAGTTATATTTAGTTACACACTATTTCTCTTATTATGCAAGTTAGTTTGTGATGCATGAGAGCACATTTGTGAAGTTGCAGTGACCGATTCGAGAGGTTGTAATCCCCGAGTTGTGGTTGTACTGGAAAATGGACGTAAAAAAATGAAGTAAAAAAGTAAAAGTAAAAAAAATATATAAATGTAAATATCAATCTACACATTTGTAAATATTTTTTCTGTGACTTCACATTTAGAACACAAGTGTGTGAATATTTTCTATGAGTGAAAATGTCAACATACAAGTTCAAATTTGTTCTACAAGTTCTCACATCAAGTCTACAAGCTCTCGCATTTTGCAACATATTCACCTTCATATTCAAAGTCCCAAAAAGGGTATTCAGGACCACCCTAATAATTTGTTATGGCATAACCATCAGTCAACTATTAGTGAGTGAAATGCGCTATGAGAAAATCTGCTTCGAGTTGACTACACCTCTGGGACATCTCTTCCGTGATTGGTTCAGGGAATCCACCTTGGCTGTCAATCACAGGTGTGTGAATCACACCACTGCTGCTGTAGACCTCCACCATTGAGAAGTGTTGCATTCATGCACTTGGTGGAGCTATGATACCACTGTGTACGCACATGTGATTGACAGGCAAGATTGATTCCCCAAACCAATCTGGGATGAGAGGCCCTGATTGTTCAGAAAAGAACCGGGAGCGGCCAAAATCAAAATTGTCTTGTACAGAGGCAGGCGCAGTCAACCTGAACAGATGTTCCCACAGAGCACTCAGGAACAGCTGACGGATGGCTATGGCATTTATATCAAATTATAGCTCTTGAACCTACAGCATCTTTAATTTATTTGAACCGATAAAAAAGTATTGGAGTTGAATTGCGCTAACTAAGAAAGGTTTCATATGAATTTTTAAAAAGTCTCAGTATAATCTTCGAGTCAAATTAAATGAATACAATTGAATTTTTATTTTTGTTTTACTTATACAGACTGCATTTCCTATTGCTGCCTCACCGTCACCATCCATTGGTAAAGAGTATGAATTAGAAGGTGACCTTCTCCATCATCTTAAAGAATCTTCATCGGCAAAGGAAGCACGACAAGGCAGACATTGTTGGCCACTTGCAAGGGAAACCTGAAGAAACACAGCTACCAACGGTTAAGCTGGATGAATCAGAAACAGGATCCTTAGACAAGTTCAAGAACAGAATGATGGACATCCCCAGTAGCAGGAATGAAGAAACTCAAGATGGCGCCCTTTCTGATCAGCCTCTAATACAGCATTGGGACCTTCGCAAAAAAGACATGGGGCCTGCTGCAAGAGTCCAAGAAGGAAAGACTGGTCAACATTACCTCCTTCCCGGGGGATTATGCGTGCTGGTCCGCCATGGCGACATCACCAAGGAACATGCAGATGCCCTGGTGAATGCTGCCAATGAGAACCTGAATCATAATGGAGGTGTAGCTGCCGCCCTGAGCCGTGCAGGAGGTTCTAAAGTGCAGCAAGAAAGCACAGCTCTAGTCAGAGAACACGGGCCATTTGCAACAGGGAAAGTGGTAATGACTACAGGAGGGAATTTACAATGCAAGAGGCTGATTCACATCGTCGGGCCTGTACAGGGAAGGGTGAATGGCTTTGAGAGGCCATTACTGGAAAGATCAGTTGGGGCAGCGCTGAAACTGGCAGATGATTGGCAGTACCAGTCCATAGTCATGCCCTGTATAAGTTCAGGTATTTTCCAAGTTCCTATCAGTGTGTGTGCAGAAGCAATTGTCACAGCTGTGGAGCACTTTGAGAGAGAAAACCACTACCTGAAAACAATTACCCTGATTGATAACAGAAAGGAGGTAGTGAGGGCTTTACAAGCAGCTTGCGACAGGATCTTTCCCTCAGCCAGTGCAGGGTTAGGAGCAGCTGGGGATCGCCAGTTCCAGGAAAGCACTGGAGCCCCTGCCCCTGGTCTATGGCCCAATTCTGGCGCCAAACCAGTGAACGATGGGGAGGAGGTAAGAATTATAAAGGAATTGTACTGTAGAGTTTACCCACAAGAACTTTAAGTTAATATATATGATATATTTTTATTTTCTTAGGTTTTGCTAGATTGACATCCCCAATTGATTTCTCTCTTGTTAGGTGGGTGCCGTAGTCTCACCTATGAAGGACCATGATCATCGCTCCACTGGGTTGGGCCATGCTATCCCCAGTAGCACCACCCAGTCTTACCAACCTCCACCAGGCAACAACTTGCCAAGTCCTCGCAGCAATGAGCAAACTCGAAATGTCGCCCTTTCTGATCAGCCAGTCACACAGCATTGGCACCAACATCACTTAACCAGAAAAGACATGGGGCCTACTGCAAGAGAAGGAGGAAACACTAGTCCAGGAGCCTCTGCTCCTGGTCCATGGCCCAATTCTGGCGCAAATCCAGTAAACATCCAGGTGGAGAATATGGAGGGACTCATCGAGAATCAGGAAGTAAGAATTATAAAGGAATTATGCTGGAACTTTTCCCTCCATTGCAGGATTGACTGCCCCTATGTTTTCTCTTGCTAGGTGGATGCCATAGTCTCGCCTATGAAAGACCATGATCCTCGCTCCACCGGGTTGGGGAAGAGATTGTCCAAGCTAATCGGAAGGAAGTTGGATGACGCGTTTTTAAGGAGGGAAAAGCAATGGCAACTGCCTGTTGAGGTCAACGTAGAGGGCCTCCCAGAGCTTCTCTGTCGCAAGGTCTTCTTTGTTAACCTTCTGCCCTGGGATGAGCAAGACAGTAAAGCAGCAGTCCAGGTAGCATGGCGCGTTTCGGTGTTGACACATTTACATTTCCTCACTATCGACTACCTCCACTTTTTGTGGTACTATTTGGAATCAGCATATCAATTAACATCAACAAATGGTCCACAAATGTCTGGGCTCACAAATGGAATTAAAGGGTGCATTTTATCTCTGTCTTTCTCGGTATTATAATGACTGTGAAAGTATCCGAAACCCCCATCACATCCCCATACAACCAAAGATGTCATATATGTGTGTTGTCTGTGTGCATTACCCCCAAAACTTATTTTTCTTCACCTTCATACCATCCCAGGCTCTGAAACATGGACTTTGTCATGTTTTGTCCTCCTGTCGCAACCAAGGATTTGGCTCCGTCGCTTTCCCCCTGCTTGGAACCGGGGAAGTGTTGCAATTCCCCCCGGATAAGGCTGAAATGGTTCTGCTAGAGGAGATGGAAAACCACAAGCAGCATGGACACAATAGCAGGCGACTGGTGGTCCACATTGTCGCGTACCCCAGTGACAAACAAACGCACAAGGCAAAAGCTCAGTGCAACACACCCACACATGCACATATGGTGTTTTTGTTAAGCATTGGCTTAATGCAACCTATTTACTGGGGTTGGACTTTAAAGAACAATAAAAATGAAAGAATCCATTAATTCAAATCAAACCTCAGGACACAAAACACATTTAGTACATAGTATAAAATGGTCTGGTAATAACTGCCAGTATGTGTCTTCTTTCACCTCTGTCCAGCAGGCCTTGCCACCACAGCAAACCTTAGTGGTGCATAGCAACCCTGCACCCAGAGGTAAGTGGAGATACTGCATGGCCACTTGTTTTTACGACGGGAAACCTCATCAAAGGGTCCCTATTTTACCACCAGGTGTAATATTGATTGACTCCACCCTATAGTGATGTCACATGTAGGAGTGTCCACCTGGCTGATATAATGGATGGATGAATGTACCAGCCTACCCATGGAATGTACCACCTCGTAGGGGCCCTTTAAATGAAATTATTGATCCTTGTCTCCTTTTCAGCTTCATTCTCGTCCTCTGATGAGGTCAATGTCATGGTGGGCGAAGTAGTGCTTCAGCTGGTTCATGGAGACATTGTTCGTGAGACGACAGATGTCATTGTAAACACAATTAACATAGCAGGTACTCTTGCCCACATAGAAGAACAACTTTTAATGTTTTTATGTGTTGTTTTTTTTTTACATTTTTGCATGTTGTGACAATAGAGAATACTGAGCATTTAACAAACTATCATTTAAACTCTGCAGGTGTTTCCAAAGCTATACTCAACGCAGCGGGAACCAATGTAAAAAAAGGAGTTTCGTGGAAAACAAGGTGGGTCTAAAATGTACATCAAACATCTAATAAGTTCCTGTCAAACAGCTTCAAGATTCGAATGCTTTGTGCTGGTGTGAAGTCGATGAAGAGAAAGAAGTGCGATCTGTTTGAAATACCATAGCCCTCCATAGTCAGCTGTTTGTGAGCGAAATGCTCTATGAGAATGTGTTCTGGTTGACTGCACCCCGGACCAATCGGGGCATCTCTTTCCTGATTGGTTCGGGGAAAAGGTCTTTCCTGTCAATCACGTTCACGCAAGGCATGCTATCATCTCAATGCCGGAGAAATGTAGGGCGGGGGAGAGCAGAGAGGGAGGGTGTTTTTTGTGGGTGGTTTATTTTCCAAATCTTGCTCTCTTGTACTCTTTTCCGCTCTTGTCTTTGCACCTTTCAAATCTTACCTACAGCACATTTAAGCCTGATTCATGCTTGATGATGTTCAATGCTCATATTGACGTCACACGGAAAGAAGCATTTTGCCTGTTCATGTACATCCAAAATATTCTAATGACACAGTGTGCTGCAGATTGCTCCCTACAGTTTTGGATAGTATTGGTGTGCTGCGAGGAGGCACAGGGTATAAAAAACTCCAAACGTTTGCTAGTCATCTCGATTCCATGTCAGCTCACATCCGTTCGTCCGGCTGTGTGGAACGCATAACTCATCCTTCCTTCTCCTTAACTTCCTCTCTCTCTTTTTTGTAATCTTAGCTAAATGCAATTATTTTTCCACTGGACCGGGGTTGCTGAAGTGCAAGCTGATCCTCCACAGCAATTGCGTCACTGACTCGCAGAAGATACCTGACTTCCTTCGACACATGTTGAAGATGTGTGAGACCAACCACCACAGCTCCATCTCCTTCCCAGCTCTAGGCACAGGTGTGTGTGTGTGTGTGGTTTATGGCTCTGTTGATTCAATTCTCAGGATTGGTTGCTAATTGTTACTCAAAATGTCATCACCACTTTTCATTTTGAGTTTTGCGTTGACTAGAGTAGGGTAGGGTAACATCAGCGTTGACTAGAGTAGGGTAGGGTAGCATGTTATTTTGCTGTTATTTCATGCCTGTCAATCTGGTCCCTATGGGCCTTAATCAAGTGGTGGCCATCTTGGTTAGCTGGGCGGTTACACTAGCTAGCATTTAAAACCAGGATGGTTTTAAACCAAGTCATCTCCTGGAAGCAGGGACCCCTCCTATATGTTCCTTCTCAAGCGTACTTTTGGCCATTTGAGGACGCTGCTTTCAAATGCAAATAAATCCTGGAGCCTGAACGTGATTGTCTTGTCATTGCCAGGCACAACTGGAATCAACCATAGTGTGGCTTGTAACGCCATGCTCGATGGCGTTGAAGCGGCTGTGAAGAGCAAAACTCCAGTTTTCCTCACCTTGGTTCGCATTGTCGTGATGCATTCGAACGTGTACAAGGATTTCAAGTACGATCTTTCTTTCAGGCAAAAACCAATGGAGGAGAAAAGTCTGTAAATAAGTCTGTTTTAATTATCTTATCTCTATCTCCTATATCCAATAGTCTATTTAGAGATGATCCTATCAGATGATGGTGGTGGTGGTGGTTGTTGGCTTCACCATTCTCACGTAAAATGTATAATTATATGTATAATTGATTCAAGAAATTATAAACATTAACTGGAAGAAAAGAGTATAGATTGTAGTAAAATTAGCAACATATTTGAAATATTTGGTTAACATTTTTTTTTTTTTGCATTTTGAAATTGTAACTTTACTGTAAGATTTTAATATACATTTCAAAATATTTGTTTTCAGAAAAGTGCTTCAGAATCGCTATGAAAAAACTGCCTCTCAACAGCGTGGTCCAGGTATGTATTTGCTTTTTATTATTATTCTAATTAAGTTTTTTGCTATTATTAAAATGTTTTTATTGTTAAAAATAATATGCTTGCATCAAGATTCCCCCGCCATGTTTCTCCACAAACTGGATTGATTTATTGAGAAAAAAAAACCCTGGGTTGCTAGAGTGGGACATTGGATGATTGGACATTGATCAAATTCAAATGAGTTTCAACAAAAGTGATGGCTGTGGTGTACAAACTACATAGCAATAATAGTATTTCTTTTTCTTTTTTTTTTTTTTTTTTTACTAAATGTGGACTAAGACTGAGCCAGTCATATAATAATAGTACAGTTCCTAAAGTGCATGGACAAGGTGATATGATAATTGCGGAAACACTGTCTAATTAGTGTCTGATTTTGCTTGAATTACACACTGACTTAACAATTTGTGAGGACAATTATTTTCAAACTGAACGTCACTGTATGCTAGTGAACGAGACTATACTCCCAATAATGTGCAATTCATTATGTTGTGTATTGGTATGTGAATGTGAGCCTGCAAGTGTGTTCATCACTATACGTACCTATACACTCTACCGGCCTATGTATGTTCCCTGTCTGCTCATGGCCCTTCACGTTTCTCACCTGATTCTCCACACCGTGTTTTGTCTACACCGTAATGAACGGATCTCATCTGTGTGATTTCCCGTCTTCTTTATCCTATTTCAGATACATGGGAGCAACCGGAAACCCCCACAAAATGTATTATTGCTTAAAAGACAAAGACATGGGCTAGTGGCTATGGTACTGGGTAAGGTGCTGGGATTCGATCGCCAGTGTCACTCCGCTAACCTACCTAGGCATCAAGAAGCCTCAACCTCCACCTGCTCCTTCATGACATGTCGAATCCTAACACTGTTAGTCGCTTTGGATTAAAGCAATTAAAGTGGAGATTTGTGATTAGTTCTGCTTTAAATTGACAAGTTTATTGAAAAACCCTTTCAAGAGAGAGATTGAGGAAGATTATAAAGGGATTTAAAGATACAAAGGTGCACAAAAGCAAGGTGTACAAAAGCCATGAGTGAAACATTTGGAAAAATGGTTAGTCATATATCAAATGAAGAATTTACATACCTTAAATACTGTACTACTAATGAAGGCATTTTACTATTATTATTAGGCCTCACTATTCGGCCAATATTGAAGTAAATATATTTCTTTATCAGAATTAGTATTTCACTTTTGAAATGAACTCTTGAACTTTCCTTGTATTTCCATGAATAAATAATTAAATAGCAAAAGTACTGAGTGTGCAGTATTTGTCAGATTAAATAGGGCCCAAATTAAATTGCATGTTATGACATGGTTTATGGCAGTTGGTGTTGGTTTACGTGGATCCTTTCCACGAATAATAGCAAAAATATTCATCTAAAAGTCGAAAGTAATATATAAGTCACATTAAAAATATTTAAATTAATATAAAAGTATAGTTCATATATATTCTAAAACGTGTAAAGAGACATTGACCCAGTTTGAAGACTGTTTTGAAACTGAATCTGCCTCAACCAGAGCCATAAATAGATGGTTGTTTGTATCCGAGAATGGATACTGGCAGTTGGGGTGAAAATAAGACTTGGATTTGAAGATTCGTTTGGAGTGCGCTGTTAAATTGGCTAACAGCAGAAAAAGGGTAGGTATAAAAACCAAGATAGACTTTTAAACAATGCTAGCCTCAGCGAATGCTACATGCTAACTGTGAACTACCTGTAACTGCAACCACTAACACTGAGCTTTAGCAGACAACGTTTTTCGCTTTTCAAGCGCCATGGAGTTCACACCACGTCACCTCCCCGCGGAATGGGAGGAGCGCTGGAGGAGGGAGAAGGAGAGGTGGAGACGAGCGATGGAAGAAGGGGACGAAGGGGTGGCAGATGAGGACAAACGGGAGCTGCGGAGAATTGCAGCCTACAACGACGCCAGGATCATGGGCCTCGTGTCTTGCCAGAACCAGGCGAAGGAGGTCCAACACGGGGCAGAGCCGGTCAAACCAAACGCAGAGCAGCAAAAGGAGAACATGCGTGGAGGAGGAGAGAATTGGGACAAGGAGGAGGAGGGAGGTGAGGAGGACAGGGAGGAGGAGGAGGAGGATGAGGTTCTCACATTCTGCTGCCAAAGTCACCCTGAGGACGTCTATGTGGCCTTGAGGGGATTCTGGGAGTGCTCTCTCCTCACTGACCTGACCCTGACACTGAGTAGTAGCAGCACCGAGGGTGGGGAGCGGGGGGCGGCGACCCTCCGGGTTCACTCTCCTGTCCTGGCCGCTGTCAGCTCCCTCGTCCGGGACGCACTGAAGACTCGGCGAGATGACGAAGCCGAGTCCGGGAGCTGGTCCCTGAGTCTGGGGCCTGAGGCAGAGCTTGTGGGGCTCCGGGCGGTTCTGGAGTTTGCCTACAGTGGAGACGCGGCAGGCCTGGACGGAGGCACTGTGGCCTGGGTATGGGCCGCGGCCAATGCCCTGGGGGTCCCCCAGGTCCTGGAGCTCTGTGCCGAGGAGAATAAACAGCAGGGGGGGGAGGAGGAGAGGAGAGGCGTTCGCGAGGAGGAGAGGAGGAGGAGGGCAGCAGAACAGATGAAGGCCAGTCTTCGGTGTGTTGAGGAGCTGTGGGAGGAGGGAGTCGGCTGTGATGTGGTCTTGGATGTGGACGGAACAGCGTTTCAGGGTCAGCATAATTTTATTCAAATTTCTCATGTATACATTTATTTATATATATATATATATATATACCGGTATGTATGTATGTATATATATATATATATATATATATATATATATATATATATATGTATATGTATGTATATATATATGTATATATATATATATATATATGTATATATATATATATATATATATATATATGTATATATATATATATATATATGAATAAGTTCATACATGCATATCATATATATATATATATATATATATATATGCACACATGCTTTGATTAAAGAAGTGTGGCACACGCTTCTTTAAGTGTGGTCCACACAAAGTATTACGTGTTTTGTTCTACCAATGCACCATTTTTTAATTGAACAGTTATTAAAGTCATTTTACATTGTTTTTTTTACAACCTGTAGTACACATTTATTGCGGTGCACAGAGCTATCAATCCTAATATTTCGTAATCAAATCAAACTTTATTTCCATAGGACATTTCATACAAATCAATGAAACACAATGTGCTTTACACAAAAGTGACAACATGATAAAAAAAATAAAGAAACAAAAAACGAGTGCAGAAAGTCTGCAACTAACAAATAACCAGTACATGCAGACTTTACAAATCGTACAATATACAGAACACACACACACACACACACAGTCATAGACTTTAGAAAAAAGTAAAGTTTTTCATTTGCGTTCAGTGTAGGAGCCTCTCTCAGGTCCTCAGGCAGGGCGTTTAATGTCCTTGGGGCATAGACACAGAAGGCAGCCTCTCCTGCTCTAGAGTTAGGACAAGGGATGGTTAAAAGACCACTGCCTGAGTGCTCTTGCTGATTTGTATCGGACACTGAGGTGCAAGGCCATTAAGAGCTTTGTTACAAGTAGCATCATCTTCAAATTGATTCTAGTTTTAACGGGGAGCCAATGCAGAGATCTAAGAACAGGTGTAATGTGTTCAACCTTTTTTGTTCTAGTCAGAAAACACACAGCCGCGTTTTGATTTTGAAATGTTTTTTTAGATGATAGAAAGTTGATTTTGTGATATGATTGATATGGCTTTTAAAATGTAGATCGCTGTCTTTGATTACACCCATATTTCTGGCTCCATTTTTGCTCTCCAGAGACAGAGAATTGAGATGAGCTGCAATTTTTGTCTTTGAGGCTTTGCACCAAAAATTGTTTTGTCTTTGTTCAGTTGTAAAACGTTCTCTGACATCCATATATTAATATCATTAATACACTGAGTGAGGGAATGTATGGGATGTAGGTCATCAGGAGATGTACATTGTGAGTCATCTGCATTATTGTAGTACTTTATTTATTTTTTCTTTATAACATGTGCCAGTGGGAGCATATAGAGATTAAACGATAATGGTCCAAGAAGCAAACCTTGGGGTATTCACACATAATACCCACATTGTCCGAGGTAAAGTCTCCAATGGAAACAAATAACGTCCTGTCCTGTAGGTAGATTCTGAACCAGTTTAGAACTGGACCAGATAGGCTGACCCATTTTTCTAATCTCTAATAAAATATGATGGAAACCGTTTCAAAGGCTGTAGTGAGATCCTGGAGCTCAAGAACAGGTAGTGTATTAGTTGGTGTTTCTATGCAGGTCATTCCCAACTTTGTAAAGTGTGGTGAGGTCAAAAACCTGATTGATGTTTTCTAGAAGGCTGTTTGATGTAAGATAGTTGTTCAGCTGAAGATAAACTATATTTCGCTGAGGAATGGTAAGTTGTTAATGGGCCTATAGTTAGCAATAACTGTTGCATCAAGATTCCCCTTCTTCAGGAGTGGTTTAATGACAGCTGTTTAAAATATACCTGATTGAAGAGATTCCTTAATAATGTCTAATACCTCAGGTGCTAAGCAGTTGAAAACAGTTTTACAAAATGTGGTAGGGGGAGGATCCAGGCAGCAGGTGGAGGTCATATTCCTGGAGAACTGGGGCCTCATGTACGAAGGCTTGCGTGGATTTGTGCGTGGATTTTGGCGTACGCCAAAACCCCGAAAATGTCGTACGCACAAATAAATTCAGATGTATGAAAGTGTGCGTACGCATGGATCCGAGCACGTTTCTTTTGTACATCCCGATCAACGTGGAACTGAGCGCACGTGCAGATGTGGCAAACTCCTCCCTGTCCACGCCCTCATTTAAATATGCAAATCTATGTAAATAGGCCCTGGACCTGAGATTCACCTCTATCCGATCAGATAAAACAAGCAAGTGTGTCACAGAGGATATTTATATATTATTGCCACTGTAATATCCTTGGTAGTAAAGGATAGACGGACAGCGGGTAGCAATTATCTGTAGTTTACTGGAACATTGGTTGAGCAGTACAACAGCCATGCAGTCTCTGAATACGCCTGCTACAGCACTGAGCTACGCACTACATTATGTTTGGCTGGACTAATGCTGCCACCTAGTGGACACTTCTAACATTACAGAGTTAACATACTCCCATCTACTACATTCCTCCCCCCTTAAGCAATTGCTTACTTCCCTTGAACAAGCATTTCAACAGAATATAAGTCTTTGGGAAAACATACAACTCTCTGCACAGAATCAATGAAACATGCATCAGCCACACCCATTTAAACTGTGACCTTGAAACAGCGTAAATAATGTATAAAACTTTTCTATTTAACCATGACTAAGTACAATCACACCAAAGTACAAAGCACTTTTTTTTTTTTTTTTTTTTTTTTTTCTCAACACTCATAGTCCTTCAAATAACTTGGCTTTGACGCAGGTCTCACCGACCGACGAGCAGGTGTAGTCGAAGATCGTGACTGCATTGGAGCCTCTGGAGGTTGAATGTCCCTAACCGATGGGTTGGCCTTTCCTGAAGTAGGTTCTGCCATCTCCTGAGTGTTTACCTCTGGAACACCGCGATTTCCCTCCGGAATGGAACTCTCTGATGCTGCCATAGCTGCCGCTGGAGATTCAGACGGCCCCCGGGTTTCCATAATCGCTGGTTCCCCCAAGTCCTTGTCCTCAGACCTGGCCAAAATCTGGTCGACGTGTCTGCGCACAATGCTGCCATCACCGAGCATGACCTTGTAGGAGACAGGACCGGTTATCTTGGTAATGAACCCGGGGATCCACTTCGGTCCATGACTGAAATTCCTTGTGATCACTGCATCTCCCTCCCGGAAACTTCTCCCTGAAACTTGCTTGTCATGATGTTTCTTTTGAATGCTTTGTTTCCGTTCCACCTTCATTCTGCGGTCCGGATGAATTAGGTCTAATGTTGATCTTAATTTCCTTCCTTGTAACAATTCCGCCGGCGACAGCCCAGTGGTGGACTGTGGTGTGATGCGGTAGCTAAACAGCACTCTTGACACTTTAGTGGTCAGGCTTCCGTCACCTGCCTTCTTCATCATTGACTTGAATGTCTGGACTGCGCGCTCAGCACAACCATTGGAGGAAGCATGATAAGGAGCAGAGGTGATGTGTTCGATTCCATTTTTCTGCATGAATTCTCTGAACTCTGCACTCACGAAACATGAACCGTTATCGGACACAACTGTCTCTGGTAGTCCTTGATTACTAAAACTCTTTCTTAGACATTCAATCGTGCTGGCTGAAGTTGAGGTCGTTACAGGGTAAACATCCATCCATTTGGAATGAGCGTCCATCACGATCAAAAACATGTGCCCCATAAAAGGTCCTGCATAGTCAATGTGTATCCTTTGCCATGGTTTGCTCGGCCACTCCCAGGGATGAAGTGGTGCTGGAGCTGGTGAGTTACGGTGTTCTTGGCATGCGACACATCTCTTCACCACAGCTTCAATGTCGGCATCTAACCCTGGCCACCAGAAGTAGCTTCGCGCTAAAGCTTTCATTCTAGTGATGCCGATGTGACCGTGATGTAGTTGCTGCAACAAGGCGTCCCTTCCTAGTGGCGGCACCACTACACGTGAGCCCCACAGTACGCATCCATCTTGCACACTTAACTCTGTTTTCCTAACAGCATATGGTTGGAAAGCTGGGTCTCGGTCTTGTGGCGGCCAACCATGGTGGACGAACTGTGTCACCCTGGACAACACAGGATCTCTGCTTGTCCATCTGCTCATTTCAGCTGTCGAGACGAGGGTCACATTCTCCATCATAAGCACTCGATCCTCTTGCTCTCTCTCGACAGACTGTTGAGGCAGAGGAAGTCGACTCAACGCATCTGCATTGCTATGGTGTTTTCCTGGCTTGTAAACAATCTCGTACTCATACGCTCTCAAGGTTACTGCCCACCGCTGTATACGAGGGGACGCCATTTGAGGCACTGCCTTCATCTCATTGAAGAGAGACAGTAAAGGTTTGTGGTCAGTGCAAATAACAAACTTTCTTCCATATAAATACTTATGGAAACGCTGAATGCCAAATATCACCGCCAGACCTTCTTTGTCCAGTTGTGAGTAGTTTGATTCCGCTGACGTTAGTGTCCTAGACATGAAACTGATCGGTCTCTCCTGTCCATTTGGCATGCGATGCGACAACACCACACCCACTCCATAAGGAGAAGCATCGCAGGATAGGATCAGATCTTTTTGGCTGTCATAATGCACTAACACATCAGACGACTGCATGAGTCGCTTAGACTCCTCAAAAGCTCTCTCTTGTTCTGCCTCCCATTTCCAGGTGGTCTCCTTTCTTAACAGTTCATGTAGAGGCGATAACAATGTTGACAGGTTTGGCAGGAACCTGTTGTAGTAGTTGAGCAGTCCTAGGTACGCTCTCAGTTCTGTGACATTGGTTGGCGCTGGTGCTTCTTGTATTGCCCTGACCTTATGTGGCAAAGGATGAAGTCCATAGGCATCCACCTTGTGTCCAAGGAACTCTGCTTCCTGTTCCATGAACGCACATTTGTTGCGCTTTAGGCGAAGACCAGCTTCCTGCAGTCGAGTTAACACCTCGTTCAGTGTTGCAAGGTGATCTTGGTCACTCTGGCCCGTCAAAAGAATATCGTCCAAATACACAGCCACATTCGGGATGCCGGCCACCAGACTCTCCATCATTCGTTGAAAAATGGCTGGACTTGAGGAGACCCCAAATGGAAGACGATTCACCTGAAACAGACCTTTGTGCGTATTAATAGTGACATATGGCTTGGCTGCCTCATCCAGTATCACTTGCTGATACGCATGGCTCAGGTCCAGTTTACTGAACTTTTCGCCCCCTGACAACTTCTCAAACAAGTCCTCCAATTTCGGTATTGGATACTGCTCGAGCTTCGACACCTGGTTGACAGTGAGCTTGTAGTCCCCACAGATGCGCACTGAATTATCAGGTTTTAACACTGGCACGATCGGTGCTGCCCACTCTGAGAATTTCACTGGCTCGATAATTCCCTGGTTTGTGAGTCTCTCTAACTCTATCTCCACCTTCTTCCTCATAGCATAGGGTACTGGCCTGGGTTTGTAGAACTTTGGAGCCACGCCTTCTTTCACGTAAATTTTCGCTGGCGGACCTCTCCAGGTTCCCAGTTCCTCCTTGAAAACCTCTTCCTTCTGCTGTAGCACATACTGCAATGTCAGTTCTTGCTGCTCCATCTTATGTATAAGAACACAGTTCATTCCCAGCGCCTTTATCCATGCCCTGCCTAACAGGTTTGGTCCTGGGCCTGCTACGACCACTACTGGCAGCTGTTTGACTTGGCCCTTGTACCTTACGGTAACATCTGCCGCTCCCAGTGTTGGTACTTTTTCGCCTGTATAAGTTTTCAAAGTCACTGAGCAGTCCTGCAACTCTTGTGTGCCCCCTGCTGTCTGTAACTTTGCATATTCAGTCTTTGACAAAATCGTCACACTACAGCCAGTATCCACCTCGAATGTAACAATGTTCTTGTTGATGTTAAGCTGTGCAGTAATGGGGTCTACTTTTGTTATTTTTGGCTCTGTTAGCTTGTAAATCGTAAACACCTCCCCCTCATCACTGGTGACACTTTCCGGAAATTCGCTTATGTGATGCGCAGACTGCTTTTTATCGTTTCTGAAACTTTTTCCAAACTGCTTGTGCTTCCCTTCCCCCCTAAGCTGATGGCCTGCAGACGGCGAGGATTTGCACACCCTCTTCACATGCCCTTTTTTACCACAGGCATGGCACTTTTCATTGATAAAACGACAGTCTTTCGCCATATGTTCACCCCCACACCTATAACATGTCAACGGTGTTGCTTTTCCTTGCCCTTTATGATTTGACTCCACATTATGCACTAGCAGTTGGGGTGCTGCTTTACTCACGGTGCCATCCAGTGTTTTCAGTTGCAGATCACGCACATCTCTAGTCGCTGTCTCCATGGCTAGAGCAACTTTCAAGGCCCTCTCAAATGTGAGCTCAGGCTCCGCCAACAACCTCCTCTGCATGCGATCGTCTGCAACGCCACACACGAGCCTGTCGCGTAGCATCTCTTTCAACTTATCACCATAGTTGCAATGTTGAGCTAGCTCTCGTAGCACTGCCACATACTCCGTCACAGTTTCAGTTGTTGCCCTAACCCTCGAATTGAACTTAAATCTTTGGACTATTTCACTGGGCTTCGGGTTATAATGTGACTGAAGCAGGGCAGTCAAATCCTCATATGACTTTTCGCCAGGCTTGTTTGGGCTCAATAAGTTTCTCATTAAACTGTATGTCCGACTGCCAACAGAGCTTAACAATATCGCCCTCTTCTTTCCCTCGTCTGCGATCCCATTCGCCACAAAAAAATGTCCCAACACTTCGACATATTCCTCCCAAGTTTGTGTCTGACTGTCAAACGCAGTAAGCGTTCCTACCATTGCAGTAGCCATCCCGACGTCTTGGTTAGCGTTAGCTTCCCCGTCATCCGACAATAGCCGTGCGTCCGCGTTGTTGAGCTCTCAAGCTTCTTCCTGATATCGTTGTCGTCAACAACGTCTTCCGAGCTCACCGGTTTCCTCGTCGCCAGATGTAATATCCTTGGTAGTAAAGGATAGACGGACAGCGGGTAGCAATTATCTGTAGTTTACTGGAACATTGGTTGAGCAGTACAACAGCCATGCAGTCTCTGAATACGCCTGCTACAGCACTGAGCTACGCACTACATTATGTTTTGCTGGACTAATGCTGCCACCTAGTGGACACTTCTAACATTACAGAGTTAACATACTCCCATCTACTACAGCCACTTACTTAAATGTGTTATTTTATATGTATGGACTTTATTTGGCATTTTTACAGACGCCCCCCATTCAATTTTAAGCATTATTATTATTATTATTATTATTATTATTAAAGGCACGAGACCACCCGCGGCTATATAAACGGTGGGCTGCGCTGCGTTCTTCAGTCGGCAGTTAACCGGGACCATGAAGCCACTAAAGACCAGCCGACTCACTTGTCTTTTTGTTTAATTGATTCTTTCAGAATAACATCTTTTCTAAAATATGCCAACCCTTGAGTCAACTTGCACTCTATGGGTGTAACACAAGCATGAACAAAGGAAAGTAAAGACATTTCACAGAGTCCGAGTTGGAGATTGTGGTGAATGACGTGGAGCCGCGGAGGGAGATTCTCTCTGGTCCCCTGTCAGCAGGGATCAATATGAAGAGGAAGGAGATGAGTGGGATATGGGGGTATTATTGAGACAATATTATTTGTGTGTGCGTATCTCAATCTGTGTGTGTGTAATAAGATTTGTGTGTATTCACATTTGTGTGTATTCACATTTGTGTGTGCGTAATAAGATGTGTCTGTCTGTATTCACATGTGTGTGTGTGTAAAGAAATCTGTGTGTCTGTATTCACATTTGTGTGTGTGTAAAGAAATCTGTGTGTCTGTATTCACATTTGTGTGTGCGTAATAAGATTTGTGTGTCTGTATTCACATTTGTGTGAAGAAAATGCGTACTGAGATCTGTAAATGTCTGTCATCAGTTATAACTCAGGCGGGAGCTCTGATTGGCCGTCTTTTTACACGTGGATTTTGGCACACTTCTGCCGTGCAGATCTGCAAATTTGCGATCCGTGTGTAAAAACGATTTGTCTGTAACTTCACGCAATACAGTCTACACACCACTAGTCGGCGCGTAGCACCCAGTGATGTTAAGCGTGTCATTGTCATGGGTAAGATGGCTGCCGTTAATGACACTGGCCATTTTAGATAGAAAATATAATATAAACTTCGAAAAACTCATGGGTAAGTTAACGTTTGTTTTCCTCATAAATAAACGCATTGTAAAGCCCATGAGTTGTTCTAAGTTTCCGACGACCGGCCAGTGTCATTAACGGCAGCCATCTTCCCCATGACAATGACACGCTTAACATCACTGGGTGCTGCGCGCCGACTAGTGGTGTGTAGACTGTATTGCGTGAAGTTACAGACAAATCGTTTTTACACACGGATCGCAAATTTGCAGATCTGCACGGCAGAAGTGTGCCAAAATCCACGTGTAAAAAGACGGCCAATCAGAGCTCCCGCCTGAGTTATAACTGATGACAGACATTTACAGATCTCAGTACGCATTTTTTTTTACACACACACAAATGTGAATACAGACACACAAATCTTATTACGCACACACAAATGTGAATACAGACACAGATTTCTTTACACACACACAAATGTGAATACAGACACACAAATCTTATTACGCACACACAAATGTGAATACACACAAATGTGAATACACACAAATCGTATTACACACACACACAGATTGAGACACGCACACACAAATAATATTGTCTCAATAATACCCCCATAGTGGGAGCGTGTGTGTGACCCGTGGGGTCCGAGCAGCGCACACACACAGGGGAAGAAGAAGTGGTCGGATCTGAAGGTGGAGGTGAAGCGGAGGAATATATTCTATGCGTCACTTTCATGCCGCACACTAGGAAGACCACTAGGTGGCGCTGTTTCTGAGCAAATTCCGTAACGCTATTAACTCCCGCATACTTCGCATACTTTGTCGCACATTCGAAATCGGCTGATGAGCCACTTGTCATCGTTTGCAAGTAAATCCTCGCGTTCCCTAAATACTCGCTCACGTCGGATTTGCAAGGTCCTCTAACAACGCTAACGCTGCCATCGGTAATACCATTTTCTTCATCACATTGCGCATGCTTTTATATCCACCCGTAAAATTGCAAACACGGTGGGTGTGTTAATTGTTCATAAGTGTGTCTCTGACGTGCACATCACTCTGATGACTAACAGTTTCCCAGCGTCACCTATAAGTGTCGCCAAAGGAACAATAGCTGTAGAAACGTGCGTACGCCAGCCATGAAGTTGACGTGAGGCACCGCACATTTCCACGGTCATTTCACGTTTCATACATCTGAACGTGAGCGTGGAACGCCATTTTTTTTTGCGTACGCCACGTTTTTGTGCGTACACAACCTTCGTACATGAGGCCCCTGGAGTGCAGGTTAATTTGTTGAGGCACTAATATTCTGTCAGATTTAATTTTGCTATTGAAAAATGTAGCGCAACTCTGATGGAGTTGTAGACGGTGGATTAATAAGTCGATCAACAGTGGAGAAAAGCGCTTTACTATTGTTGATATCTTCATTATTGATTTTAGAGAAGGACATTTTCCTTCTTTGTTTGCAGCCCACAGGGTGATCCTGGCGGCCAGCAGTGACTACTTCAGGGCGATGTTCACCTGCGGGATGATTGAGTCCCGCCAGCGCCACGTCTCGCTCCCCGCCTTGCCGCCCTCCGAGCTGCGGCATCTGATCGGCTACTCCTACCGCGGTGTCCTCCCCCTTGGCTGGGGCCGCGTGTTCGAGGTGGCGGATGCCGCGCTCCGGCTGCAGTTCGGCGCCGCGCTCGCTCTCTGCCTGGACTTCATGCGGCGGGAGATGACGCCAGGCTCCTGCCTGGATGTGGCGTCCTTCGCCCGGGCGTACGGCATGGCCGACCTGCTGGTGGACACCGACGACTTTGTCCTGAGGAACTTCCTGGACGTGTCGGCCTCGCCTGCCTTCCGGGACCTCGCGGCGGAGCGGCTGCTGGCGTACTTGAGCTCGGACGCGCTGGCCGTCCCCACCGAGCTGTGCGCCTTCCGTGCCGCGGCCTCCTGGGTGCAGGCCGACCCCGAGCGGCGGCTGGCGATGGCGCCGGTGCTGATGTGCGAGGTCCGCTTTTCGCTCATGACCTTCCGCGAGTTCCGGGAGGTGCGGGCCGTGGCCCTGCGCTTGGAGTGCAGCAGCATTGGAGGAGGAGGAGGAGGAGGATCCCCAGAGTTGGAGCTCTATGGCTCGGCGCTGGCAGAGTTCAGCGCGGACCTCCCGCAGGCGCGGCGCCGGGTCCGTCAGCCCAAGGACGCGCTGGTGCTTGTGGGCGGCGACCGACTCAGCTGGGACGGCGGGCAGCGGGCGCCCAGCGGCGAGCTGTGGTTCGCCAATGCGCTGCACAGCGGCACGGGCCTGCTGAAGCACGTGGAGTGGAGGCGGCTGGGGGAGCTGTCCGACGGGCCGCGGTTCCGCCATGCGGTGGGTGTGGTGCGGGGTCGGCTTCACGTGGTGGGGGGGTGCAACTTCTACGCCCCCAACGACATCATGAAGTCTGCCTACAGGTATGCACCTCTTTTGAGTCGTTTAGTAGACAGTTTCAGCCAAAGCAACGTCAAGTCACGTCCATTTTATTTGTATAGCCCTTAACCACAGTTGCAGTCTCACAGGCCATATATTTATGGCACCCCCTAACCCTAGCCCCCCAAAGGGCAAGAAAAATTCCCTTAATTATCAAGGAAGAAACCTTGAGAAGGAGCGCAGAGTGGGGGTACCCTCCTTCCAGGGACGGTTAGGAATGCAATAGGTGCCATAATTGACACACATAGTAGTGTTAAAAGCAAACATTTTAAGTACAATTTAAAAAAGAGTATTGTCCATGGTGATGAGGTGCTGGCTGCTACAGATTCTACATGGGCTACAGCTCATTAAGGAGCAGGTGGGTTAGGACGTCTTTGCTAAAGGATGCCTACAGGTAGGTTGCAGACATGGAGGATCGAACTCGGTACCTTCCGGTTGGGAGTCCAACACCCTAGCTAGTACAACATGCCTTCCGGCTCAGGTAGGGAGAGGCAGGGCAACCATGTAAACGTAGGCTATGCTTATTGTAGGATCGACTGATCAATGCCATGTTGACCTTGCTTTCTGTGAAGCATATGACATTGTTAATGTCAACAATAAAGTTGGGTTAGAAATAAAATAAAGTATGACGTAAAAGGATAAAGGCGAAGCTAAAGAAACCAAAAGTACTGACAACAAGGGGCAGCCACTGGGGGGGTTCTAGTGGAACCTGATGTCTCTCTCTCTCTCTCTCTCTCACACACACCGTTTAGCTATGACCCCATGCTGGACCGCTGGCGGAGGTTAGCGGACATGCAGGAGTCCAGGAGCAGCTTCTCGGTGGTGGTGTGCGGAGACGACCTCCTCTATGCCATCGGTGGAGACCGGCAGATCAACACCAACGTCGCCAGCGTGGAGGTCTACAACCAGCAGTCTGACTCCTGGAGGTGAGGCACTCCATACCTACTACCATAGACATGTATACATGTCTGCTGCGTTTACCTTTGGATCGAATGTCAACGTCGCCGCCATATTGGAGAGGCCAAGACTGGCCTGTAAAGGAATACAAGTAAATGGAGTAAACTGAGCACTATAACGTTTACATTTCTCTTCAATTAGTCATTAATTAGTTGAATATTAAAAAAAAAACACTCAAACTGACTGAAATTGGTTGAGAAATGTCAACATTATAGTGCTTTTTATTCAGAAAAACTGCAGCTCCCCCATTTACTTGTATTTCTTTACGGGCCAGTCGTGGCCTCCCCAATATGCCGGCGACGTTGATGTATCGCAGCAACGGGCCAAAGCAGTCAATGCGGCATCGATGTATATATGCCTATGCTATATGGCGTCAGATTAGTGCCAAAATGCACTCGCGTGATAAAACATGCAGTCGGGCGTATATATTATTTCATCACACGCATAGTTATTACCTGCGAGCGCGCAAATTCTCTCTGCGCGCTCGCGCACACTCAGAGCGCTTCTCCCCGAGAGAGGAAATTGAGAGCGAGCGAGTAAATCGGGGACTCGAGAGCATTTCCTCGTTGCTCTCACGTCTGACAGCCTCTCGTAGCTCACGTTCTGCTCGCTCGAAAGGAATAGTTTTGGCACTTTGGGGGAGGGAACCCAGGCAGGGCGGGCTCACAGACAAGTGAATTACTACTAATTGCTTAGTGTGTGGTGCGAAGTGCATACATTCACTGGTAGATTGATTGTCAGGGGCAGATGTCGATTGGGTTAACACTAGGGATGTCCGATATTATCGGCCCACCGATATTATCGGCCGATATTGGCATAAAAAATCAATATCGGAAAATATCGGTATCGGTTTTTGAATCGATACCGAAATCGATTTTGAAATAATTTCAGACATCTGTTATGTTTCAAGTGAGGACGTGGTTTGATGACATCATAAAACGTGCCGCGCCGTCTCAATAACAAGCCTGGGCTGTGCGGCCGTGTAGCGGGACGCTAGTTGTAGCTGTAGTTATGTCGGTGGTTTGGAATTATTTCAAAGTTTCTACGTTGAATAGTAAAATAGGGGTTATGCGCAACATACTAACGCATTCTGCGAAACAGGTCTCATCACAACCGGTTCAGGTCCGCTGTACCGCACTCACATTATTTTATTTATTAATCCGCACTTCCAGACCGTCACCGGGGCTTCAGAGTAATGTGTCCGAGGAGAGTAGCCCTCTCCGGGACACACGCTAGCTTTTACCGCTGTTTTGTTTTTATTTATTAATCCACACTTCCGCTCGGCATAAAGCCTATTGCGGTTTGCAATGAGTGTAAAGCGGAGGTTTCACGTGGCCGCATATATCGGTATCGGTTGATATCGGTATCGGAAATTAAGAGTTGAACAATATCGGTTATCGGTTATCGGTAAAAAAGCCAATATCGGACATCCCTAGTTAACACTACATAAAATAAGATAAGATAGAACTTTATTAATCCCGAAGGAAATTCTTGAGCCAGACATTGCTCAAAAAACAACAAAAATAAAAATAACTACAATAGAGCAATACATATAAAATGTAAGGAGTAAATGCTAACACCAGTGCCTTATAAAATAATAAAGTAGGGTAAACTAAAATAGACAAGTAAAATAGAAAAGTAATATTGCACATGATATTGAAAGTAATATTAGCAATGATATTGAAAAAGGTTATAAAAATATCATTGCTGATATTACTTTCAATATCATGCGTGTGGAAGTAAGCTATGCAAATAAATCAGAACTACAATTTAGGTCATGGGGCTAAAAGATGGGAACTGCTGTACTTAGAGAGACCTGATCACCCAGTAGAGAAGACCGTTGAAGGTTTCCCTCAAACGTTGCTTCCCTCACCAGCTACGTCCGACCTCTGGAGCAGCCTCTGAGCGGCCAGGCCGCCGCACACCTGGCCAGTGACGACATCCTCATCTCCGGGGGGTTCGACTGTCAGTACCGGTGTTTGGCTTCCACCTTCCTGTACCGCCCCGGCCGTGGTGTCACGCGTCTGGCCGACATGGGCCATGAGCGGGCGCAGCACTGCATGGAGGCGCTGCGCGACGGCCAGGGACGATGTCGCCGCCTCTACGTGGCGGGGGGTGTCCGCAACCTCCGGGCGTTCTACGGCGACCAGCTGGCGTGTGAGGCATACGATCCGGTGGCCGATGCATGGAGCGCCATGGCACCGCTGCCCATCCCGCACGTGGGCGCCGCCTCGGCCATCCTGGAGGAGAAGGTGTACCTGCTGGGAGGTTACCGCCAGGAGGACTACAGCGAGAATGGGTTGATCCACCGCTACGATGCCTCCACCGGGCGGTGGCAGAACATGGGCAAGATGCCCGGGGCCGTCACCGATGTAAGAGCCTGTCTGCTGCACCTGCCTGGGCATCTGAGGCAATAAGGCTGTCCTGCGTTTCGAACACCAATGTCTGCCGCCTACCTGTAGGCATGAAAGCGTCTGCTAACTTACTTGTACTTGTTTATCATATCCAGTTGACCTGTGCAACATGCCTTCATTATACCTGAGACACTTTGCTTTACTTTAGAGTCCCATACTTTACTAAAACTACAGTTACAGATATATTTTCATGTTATATACAAGCATATTTTATTACATTCTGTTAAAAAAAAAAAAAGTTAAGTACTATTTATGCTGCTTAAATTGCTAGTTGTGGTACATTCTATTTACTTTGAGGTTTCTGGCTTGAGCTGAGCAACTGTCTGTAACAAATAATTTCCTCCGCAATCAATAGTCATTTGTATCTGTATGACAATTAGACGATTATTGATGAACTGACTGGAATCCTCGTACGACGAAGCAGAGCGTAGCCCAGCGCTATATCTAACAAGCGATAGTGATGACTCGAGTCTTGGGAGTGGTGGTCTTCGTGGTGGTGGTGGCGCATCCCTCCCAATGGGGAACTGGATGTGATGGTGAACACCGGCTCCAAAGAGGTTAGAGACTTGGTGGTGACATTGACTGCCAAGCTGGACGCCCGGCAGGCCCAGCTGATGGAGCAGAGCTCGGCCCTGGAAGAACTGAAGCAAGAGAACCTGCCTTTTGTGTATGTGTGTGGTGAATATCCACTACTTAGCTTCTGGTATGCATGTCACGCTGCTTTTGTGATGGGTGGATAATCATCATATTACTTTTTTCTTTTTTTCTCAATAGCATTGAAAGGTAGCTTTCGTTAGCGTATTTTGCATGAGCTGACACTAGAGGAAGATATGTTCGTATTGCGGCCACATAACCAGATATACAATGTGAGATCGGATATGTGTCAGCTCTAGGGCCACATATGAAAGTGGGTCAAATCAGATTAAAAAAAGAGAAAAAAATATTCTGCATCGCATGTAGCCCACAAACTGACTTGGGTGTGTTTAGCCTGCTGAATTAGCCTAGAAATCTAGACGCCCCTAGCAGCAGCAAATTTAATTTGCAGTCAGTGTCTAGCCTTTTGTCGTCGTTTTGCGCTGCTGGAAACAGAAAATCTGTCAGGCCAATCACATCGTGAGGGGCGGAATCGGAAGTCAGGCTACCATGACGACAGTTAGAGGTAAACAACGGCTGCTGCTGCTGGCGAACAGCTGTCTTTCGACTCGGCTTTGGCCGCGACTCTTCAAGACTTGAAGTTAACATTTTATTTGAGAAAAGAACAAAGAACGGCACTGAAGTCTTTCCTCGAAAAGAAAGATGTATTCGGAGTTTTGATTAATTACGTAGTCAGAGCCGTCGCTCTGACTACGTCACCTTCTTGTTGCTCTGATTGGTTGTAGCGCTATCCTATTGCGTGCAGAGGGAACTTGAAAGACGACCGTTCATCCCGCCCACACTGCCAATGGAGCTGAGCCAGACCCTACATCTTTCTGATGTGGGTCTGGTTTGCCAGGCTAGCGTAATATGACCGGTGTGTCAAATCCTCGTGCTAATGCCAAGGCTGCCATATTTTCGCTCGTTAGAATGCAGAGGCAATCAGGGCATTATTTATAGGCCTTGCATTAGCGATAGGCCAATAGGGATATTCATTTCAAATGCCCACAGGTTTATTGAATGTAGGCTTATTTATCAAGCTAATTAAAGGGACACTAAGTAGTTTTTTCCCCCATCTAGTGGTCAAATTGTATTTTGCATTCAAACGAATTTATGCTCTCTAGCGCCTCGCGTTTTCGAACTACGGCAAGCGGTATTAGTCAAGATTCAAGTAGCTATGACAACATGATAACATGTCTTCAAACACCACTTAATCAAGTTTTGTTTCGGATGATGAGGTACGTTCAGTGCTCGAAGTGGAAAAAAATATTAACCCACCCCGGACCTACGACCGACGGGGGGGGGGGGGGGGGGATATTAACCCACCCCGGACCTACGGGGGGGGGGGGGGGGGGGGGGGCGCGATCGTAACCCACCGCGGACCTACGACCGCAGCCTGTGACAAGTGCCGGTACGCAAGAAAAAGTGCCGGTACGCTAAAGGGTAAAATGTAGAAGTGCGTACCGGCCCACTTCGAGCACTGGGTACGTTATTTGAAACAAACTTCAAACTGCATTGAATCATTAGTGTGAGCATGTATGAGTAATTACTCCTCGAGCAAGATAGTGAATTATGTTCTCATGTTTATATCGTTTTTTAAGTGACAAGCGCGTCTCGCTAAGCTCCTTCTCTGTTCCACAGTCACGCTGGCTCTGAGTGAAAACGCGTTTAGCCTTACCTGTACCACGGAGTGCTTTTTGTCCCTCTTGGCAGTTCATAGACCGGAAGGACATGGAAGCCTCCATAGAGCTTGCCTGTCCTATGTAAATTCTGATAAGTGATTCTTCGCTCAGGAGGATAAGTGACATTGTTGACAGAGATAATTGTACACCAATGGGGACTTATTTATGAATGAAGACGTTGATTTGAGGTAATAAATTACTAAAAAAAACGACTTAGTGTCCCTTTAAGCATCCATCATTCAACAGAATCTGTGCTTTGATAGCAGATAATTAACCATACAAATGTTGAATTTGAGAAGGCAAGAAAGAAGAAAAACATTATTGGGCGGATATAAGACTTGATTGTAGAGTCACTAGTTGTAAGCCAACATGTATTATTTTGGCAGACGGCCAAACAAAAGCTTTGATTGTAGTCCTCCAATAAGGGTCTGGCAAAGCATAAAAACGTGGCACTGGAACATTCTTTATTTCAAGAAGATGCAAAACATTAGCAAGAAGATGCAAAAAAAAGTGTCGGCTTACATTAAGCATACCCAAAACAGGGGGACTGGATGATTCCTGAAATCATGGAATCACTAAATGATTCATAGGTGGTGTGAAGAGGCAACTTCAGAATTAGTGCACACGTGTTTGCTTCCGGGAAGACAGTGCCAGTGTGCAAAAAGTTTAATGTGTGATGTGTTCGTTGAGGAAGAAGGCCACCGACACAGGAACGCTTTTAACTCACTTTATTTGTTTAGTTTTAGGTATTTATCTATGAAGCAAAAGGAGGGGTATGTAAATTCACGTGCGTGGAGCTCCCCTTAGCTGTGTATCTGTCCAGATACGCTGCCTGGGGTTTCTGGCCTCCCCCCGGATCTGTAGTTTGGTAGTATCTGGGCAGGCGTGGCCTCTATGACGCATACTATGCTCTGATTGGCTAATGTTTAGCGCCCGCCCCCAGTGTATTATGTGTGCCGCCATCTGGTGGCCAGGTGCGGTTAATACAACTTTTATATTTATATTCCTTAGTGGCTATGTGGGATATTACAGTCTGTTGATACGTATGTGCGGTTATCCATTCGTCACAGTTGGCTCTCCTGGGAATCCCAGGGGAGGAACTATGTCCGCCCCAGTGACAAACATGAGGAGGTGGTTCAGCGTCACTCTGTTCTCCGTGTCCTCCACCACCAACACAGCATCTCCACCTGCAATGTAAAAGATAGGACTTAAGTCAATATAATGACTCAAGGCAAATGTTTTTGTACACTTCACCTAGCTGAAAATAATCATTACAGATTAATATATCAACCTAAAAATTCTAAACAACCCTTTCAATCAAATGAATGCACAATGTTTCAAATAGTTTACTGCAGGGGAGCTTTGTTGGCGCCTGCAAAATCCTTTCTGCGATATTGGGATCTTACATCAATAGGTCACATATTTTTGAACAAACATTCACCAAAAATGGGATTTCTGTGACCTACACTTTTTTTATGGACCAAAATGTCTGACGGGATAAAAGAAAGACAGAGGTCTGTACACCGCTAGGCTCCCTATGAACAACTCAGTTAAGAAGGCAATGTTTCGGGCGCTCCGGTGGCGTAGTGGATAGAGCGCGTACCATATTGGCTCCGGCGTTCGTTGCAGTGGGCGCAACGTTTGATCAAACTTAAACGTCCTCAGGCACAGTTGGTTGCCAAGCCCTATTTCATCAATTCCCATTTTTCATTTCAAGTTGCCAAAGTATGCATACCTTCCACATCGATGAGCCAGTCCCTCCAGTAGCCAACTGCCCGCTCCTCCTCTGACCGGCGTGAGCTCCCTCGAACAGAGAAATTGACGGCAAACATATTTATCACCTGCTCTGCTGTCAGTGGGGCAGGGGGTCCACCTGAAAACAGCTTTCGTAAAGCAGTGCTTCCTACTGCCGCCTGCAGCACCCCCAAGCACTCCAAACCTTCCCGCAATCTTTTAAAGAAATTCCAAATGATTGTATTACTACTTGAATAGGAAAACAGTCCCTTTTTCGGTTTAAAACATTATTTTAAAAAGATCAGGGTCATGGAATAATTACATTTGGCATTGTTTTAACAAATCCCATGAAAACCTACCTTACTCAAAGTAACAAAGGAAAAATTAATTATTTTTGTGGTAGTGCTGGGTGGTGTAAGGGACATCACAGACGCTTCTGCAGGTTTAGAACCGGAACCACAGGAACCAGAATCTGGGAGGCAGGCAGGAGAAGTGGAGGTCTGGGCAAGTGGTTGATGAGCTGGTTTGGTTGACTGGAGAGGAAGCTCGGGAGCAGGCCTCAGAACAGAAGATGGAGCCTCACGACAGTGGTTCTCCTGTGCTTGTTCCCCTATGCAGTGCCTAAAAATATTCAAAGTATTACCTTTTTTGTATAACAAAGCATAATATCAGATGACAACATGGCTACACAGGAAATGGCACGGATACTAGGTTATTATTGGCTGGGTAAAGTGTTTATAAACTCAACATCTTGTGATTGTTGCAGTATTTATCACTTGGAGCCGGGTGGTGCTTTTCTCCATCACCATGATATTAATAATAATGACTTGCCGGATGTGGGGGTATGGCTCAAACACTGGTGCCTGACTCCATATACGCGCCTTGATCCACAGTACTGCTCGTAGAGTTGGATGAAAAGTGCCTCAAACACACGATTGCAGTCAGGTCACTGTGCTGGGCTTCTCCCTCCTGCAAAGTATTTGCAAAGGTATTGAGTAGCATTAGTGTAGTACAAGACATGATGTAATGGCATGCAGTATTGTCATGCTTGCTCAGAGTATTCATTTAGAATATACAGTATTTGTTTGTGAATGTGAGCTTAATTCAAATTGTATTCATGATTGTATCATATACTCGTGAAAATCTGTTGATTCTTGGTATTGTACAGATAATAAATTGTTGTGTTGGTAGATCTATCGTCTCCTGTGTGTACAGGGAAATATGAAAACAGGCAAGAGAGGAGATTTAACACTGGTTATGTTGGCTGCCATTGTCATCTCTTTTATTTTACACCACATCAGATATTCTTAGCATTGTTATCAAAATAAACTACTCAATCAATAAATAATCTACACAATTTCTTCTGTATAAATCTGATTAAATAAATCCAATAACCAAAATAAACCTTCAAATCAAATTCATTTTTCTAAACTGCAGATAATTACATTAATATAAATTTTAAATATAAATGTGACTCTGTAGTAAAAGATAACACTTTCAGTGGTGTTTAATGCTAAGTCTGTAGACCTACCTATTTTAATTACAGTAAATTACCCAAACAAATTAGCAATTCATTATCTCAACTAAAACAATAATAGGTCTACTTTGAGAGTGAATAACAGTATCAAAACAGGCACCATCAAAATAGCCTACATTTAAACAACACTTTATCTGTCCCACACCATTATACATTGCTGTTCCAAGTGATATAAATGTGCTGGTTGTATAAAACGAGAGTTACGGATGTAACTACGGTTCTATGAATCCTGGATGACCGCCAGAGGCGGTGCTGAAAGCACTGGATATATCCACCTCGCGCATGCGCATTTCGAGTACCTAATACCAACATAGTCACCTGTGACCCCCACGTGACACCGGGAAGGCTATAACTTCCGGTGTCGTTAGAGGATCTGTTCCCAGAATCTTCTCGCGAAAACACAAGGATTCTGAGTGACTAGACACTCTGGCGGTCATCCAGGATTCATAGAACCGTAGTTACATCCGTAACTCTCGTTCTATTTCATCCTTACTGACCGCCAGAGGCGGTGCTGAAAGCACTGGATGACCATACCAAAAATGTCACAAAGAAGCCAAAACCCACCTCACTCCTTGGAGTCAGCCGAGCTTGGCCGTAGGACCGCCGCCATTGGACAGTGGTCGGCGACGTTGATACGATAAAACCGTGTGAAAGTGCCAGGCGTTGCCCATGATGCTGCAGCACAGATAGCCTCCAGGGGCACCCCTCTTAGTGCAGCCCATGAGGTTGCAACGCTTCTGGTGGAGTGGCACCTCACCCCAGATGGTGGGGGGCGGCCACTGGCCCCATAGGCGTGCGTGATGGCGTCGACGACCCAATGGGACAGTCGCTGTTTCGACAGAGCACAACCCCTGTTAGGGCCGCCGTGACACACAAACAATTGCTCTGACTGTCTGATGCCGGCAGTAGCAGCAATGTAGGCCCTAAGCGCCCGTACTGGGCAGAGCAGCTCAGATCTACCCTCCTCCGATGGGGAGTCGAAGCGAGCGAGCCGGATAGGCTGGTTGAGATGGGTGCGTGAAAGCACCTTTGGTAGAAAAGCCACATTTGGCCATAGGACTACCCCTGAGCCATCAGGGTTCCACCGCAGGCACGTCTCTGCCACAGACAGCGCCTGCAACTCCCCGACCCGCTTTGCGGATGTAATAGCAAGCAGGAAAGCCACCTTCATGGACAGCCACTTTAACCCTACCTGGGTCAAGGGCTCAAACGGTGGTAGCGACATGGCCTCCAACACCAGCGGCAGGTCCCATGCTGGAGCTCTCAGGGTCCTAGGGGGACGCAGCCGCAGAGCCCCTCTAAGGAAGAGGGACACCAGCCTGTGGCACCCCACCGTGGCTCCGTCGACCCCTTCATGCCGGGAAGAAATAGCAGCCACATAGACCCTCAGGGTGGAGTGGGAGCGACCACTATCGAGGAGGGACTGCAGGAACTCCAGCACGATGGCCACAGGGCAGCGTACTGGGTCCGCTGCCTTCCCTTTACACCAGTCGGAGAACAGCTTCCATCTGTTCTCATACTGTGCCCTAGTGGATGGTGCCCTGGCGTTTAGGATAGTGTTCCTGACAGACGCCGAACAAAAGCTCAGCAGTGGGTCGGGCCCTGCAGTGGCCACACCCAGAGCTGGAGGCGGCGGGGGTCTGGGTGCCAAATTCGACCCCCCAGTTGTGAGAGGAGGTCCTTCCTGTCGGGGAGGCGCCATGGAGAGCTGCAGCAGAGCCTGCGCAGCAGTGGAAACCAGAGTCTCCCTGGCCAACATGGGGCCACCAGAAGTAGCCTGTGACCCCGCAGGAGCACCCTCTGAAGCGTGGGAAGAATCAGCGGCAGTGGTGGGAAGGCGTACAGAGGACTCATTGGCCAGTCGTGAGCCAAGGCGTCCTGCCCGAGGGGACTGGTCACCTCCGTCCAGGAGAACCAGAGGGGGCAGTGGGTGGATTCCTCTGAGGCAAAGAGGTCCACTTCCGCCCTGCCAAAGAGATCCCATATCGTTTCCACCACCTCCGGGTGAAGCCGCCACTCCCCCGGTGGGGGCTTCTGTCGCGAGAGGAAGTCCGCGACCTGGTTCCGGTCGCCTGGGATGAAGACCGCCTGCACGCTGGCCAGGCGGGGATACGCCCAGGTCAGCAGGCTCCGAGATACCCGGAGTAGCCGTGCAGACTGAGTGCCCCCTTGGTGGTTGATCTGAGCAACGGTGGACTTGTTGTCCGATCGGACCAGCACGTGTTTGCCTTCCAGCTGAGGCAGAAAGTGATTCAGTGCCAATTGCACCGCACGGAGTTCTAGCACGTTGATATGTGCGCTGCCCTGGGCCGGCCACAGCCCCTGGGCAGTCCTGCCCTGCCACACCGCTCCCCATCCCGAGAGGCAAGCGTCTGTGGTGACCAACTCCCGACGGGACGGGATGGCACCCATAGGTACGCCGGCCGACAGATATGGCCTCCTTCTCCATGGGGATAGAGAGAGGAGGCATCGCTGCGACACCCTGACCTTCCGGTGCCTGTGCCACTTGGGGTCCAGGTGGAGACTGTTCAGCCACATCTGCAGTGGCCGCAGGGACAGCAAGCCGAGAGGCACCACAGCTGAGGCAGCTGTAAGTTTGCCCAGGAGTTGGAGGACGAGAATGAACGGCACCATCCTGCCACTCTCGAAGAGGGGGAGGCGGAGGAGGATGTCGTCCACCCGCCGTGGTGACAGAGAGGCCCTCATGGTGTCTGAATCGAGCACCATCCCCAGGTATGTGACCTGCTGAGATGGGTCCAGGTGGCTCTTCAGCAAATTCACTGTCAGGCCCAGCCGGGCCGTGTGCTGAAGCAGCCGAGCCGTATCCCGAGCCACCTGAGACTGGGACGGTGCGCAGACCAGCCAGTCGTCCAGGTATGGCAGGACCTTCATGCCCTGCCTCTGCAGGGGTGCGAGAGCTGCCGCAACAACCCTGGTGAATACCCTCGGTGAGAGGGAGAGGCCGAAGGGAAGTACCCTGAACTGGAAATGACGGCCGCGAAAGGCAAACCTCAGGAAGCACTGATGGTGGGATGCAATCGGGACGTGGAAGTATGCGTCCTTTAGGTCTACGGTGGTGAACCATTCGCCCCTGGCCACCACCCGCAGTGTGTCTGATGCGGTGAGCATGTGGAACGGTAGTACCTTCAGGAACTTGTTGAGTCCCCTCAGGTCGAGAATGGGACGGAATCCGCCATCTTTCTTTGCCACGAGGAAGTACCTCGAGTAGAAACCTCTGGGGTGGAGCAGAGGATCTACTGGCTCGATGGCTCCCTTGGCCAGGAGGGCGGACAACTCCTGGCTCAGAGCTACGGCCTTCGCCTGGTCGCTGACGATCGTCATTTTGACCCGGCTGCAGGCTAGGGGCCGGCGTCGGAACTGCAATTCGTACCCTTGGGTCAAGGTGGACACTACCCAAGGGTCTGAAGTACAGGCAGCCCAGTAACTGAGCTGCTGCTGGGAAAAACAGCCGACGACCGGCCCCGTGGGCCTAGCGCCCGCCCCCCCGGCCTCTTGAGGCTTTGGGGGGGGCGTTGGTTAGGCCGTGCAGCACGTGGTTGCCAAGGGGGTGGGCGCTCGGGGGCCCGAAACCCCTCCGCAGGCTGTTGGACCGGCCTCTGAGACCTACGTAGGCCACCAGGGTAGTCAGGCTGGGCGCGTCGCTGGGGAGTAGCCACGGGGCCCCTAGGCCTGCTAGGAGCGGACATGCTCCTGTGGAGCCCAGATAGCTCCTGTCTGGTCTGCCTTGCCCGGGCAGCCCTCTCTAACGCCTCCAGGGCAGCTGCCCCAAACAGCTCCCCTGGCTCCACTGGCACCGCACGGAGGACCTTCCTGCAGGTCTCCGTCAGGGGTGATTGCGCCAGCCAAACTTGGCGGCGAGTCTGGACAAGGGTGGACATTGTGCGCCCCAACTCCCTTGCCATGAGGGCAAAAGCCTGCAGTGAGGCGTCGCTGAGAGACTGCAGAGCTGGCCCAACCTGAGCCTGCTGCAGGGAGGTTGAGAGGCCAAGCAGCAGGTGGGAGAGGGAATTCCCAATGCGGCCCATGCGTGCTGCTGAATCATAGGCCTTGGTCAGCAGGTCATCCGTGACCCTGCACTGCGGTCGGGGACACCTCGCATCTGGCCTCAGGGCCTCATCAGGGGCCAAGATGAGGGATGCAATGGCCGGCTCAACCGGTGGCATACGGCCCAGCCCCACCTGTGCCGCATCCTGCATGGCAGCCAAGGTCCGGGCATCCGTGGTGGAGTGGGAAAGGGCCCTGGAGTCCCTCCAACACGCGTGGAGCTCCTTCACATACTCCTGTGAAGGGGGGACGGTGAACGTGGCCGGAGCAGGGTTGCGCCTGAAAAAAGCGCTGGTCTGACCCGGGTCCGTCTGCGGGGCATCGAGCCCCAGGCGAGCCAGAGCCCCGCGCATAATGCCCGCCATGGACGCGTCCGCTGCACCCTGCAGAGAGCCCTGAGCAGAGGAGCAGGAGGCCTCTCCCAGTGTGTGGGAGGCGTCGTCTTCTGTGCTAGCTTCATTAAAGAAGCTAGCCGAAGCCGCGAGCGACAGGGCGTCGTCCAGTGGCGGCCCATCCTCCAAGGGGGGGTCAGGCTGTAATCCAGCCTGCCCCCGGCCAGTCCCAGGTTGAAGAGCCAGGAGGAGCGACTTCATCTGCTCCATGTCTGCCGCTAGCTGGTCCACCTTGGAGGACAGCTCGCCCCTCGCCTTCTTTCTGGGGGGGGCACCCTTAGCCGCCGCTCCGCCGTGCCGGGGCCGAGAGCGACCGGGCAGATTTTGGGGGAGCCCCGTCAGGAGAGAGGGGTCGCCAGTTAGCGCCCGTTGCTCCACCTCTGCCAGCCTATCCAGCCTGAGGGCCCACGGCAGGGGCCTGCAGTTCATGCAGGCACCGTCAGTGAGGCACATAAGTGGGCCATTGCGGGGAACCCAACCGTCCGCGTCACCGGAAGCCCTTCCTAGTGACCGGAAAAACAATTAGCGTGAGCGTGAGCGCTGCTGCTAATGGAAGAACAAAAACCAAACCAAATCTAAACGTTACCGGGAGTGAGGCGGGAGCGCTGTCTCCACCGGTAAGTCCTGAAATTAGATGGTTAGAAACAAACAGAAAAGCCAAAACAAGGCAGCGTTACCGGGAGCGGGAGCGAGAGCACTGCCTTCACCAGTACGACAAATAATAATGAGCTTGAGCGTAAGCGCTGCTGCTATTAAATTTAAACGTTACCGGGAGTGAGGCGAGAGCGCTGTCTCCACCGGTAAGTCCTGAAATTAGATGGTTAGAAAAACAAATAATAAGGGAGCAGTGGGGCCCACGCGTGCTGGGAGCGGGAGCGAACACACTGCCTTCACCAACAAGCGTCGGCCACCTACCTGTCTCCTCTTCAGGTGTAAACCGGCAAGCCACAGCCTCTGGAGGACGGACTGTCCGCGGCTCCGACCGATGTCACGAGGCTGCACGTGGCTTGCTTTTTTTTTTTTGGAATCAACAAACTTTTTTTGTTTGAATGCGATCCTTTTCCCGCGGTACATGCGTCTTAGCGAGAAGATGAAAAGGAACAGATCCTCTAATGACACCGGAAGTTATAGCCTTCCCGGTGTCACGTGGGGGTCACAGGTGACTATGTTGGTATTAGGTACTCGAAATGCGCATGCGCGAGGTGGATATATCCAGTGCTTTCAGCACCACCTCTGGCGGTCAGTAAGGATGAAATAGAACACTAGTAAATCCTAAACTAAGTCATAAAATCACACTGAAGCTCTTTGTGGCCACATACCTAGTTCAGGCGTTCTCACGGCGACGTAGGTTAGCAGGCGTCTTTGTGGCGACTAACTTGTTCAGACGTCCATGAGTAGACGTACATTTTGTCTGAATTTCCGTATGTACGTCGCCGTGACACCGCCGCCGGTGGACGGAACTTCCATGCAGTCGCCGTGGCGTCACTGCTGGTCTCTCGTCTGCAGTCCCAATCAATCCCATACAAAATTCCACACGTTCTGACGGCGGCGTAGGGTTAGACTGCTCCTTCGCCTCTTCCTGGTTATCCTTAGGTTTGGCACTATCCAGTCGCCATACTGCATGGGTTTCGGGCTCCCTCCACTGATGACCACTAGAGGCGCCCAAAGTCTCAGAAGGGACACGTGATCGGTCTAGCGGGCGCTGATCTGCCTGTCCCCGCCGCCTCTCTCGGCGTCTAGCCTGAACGCGGCGATCTATCCGGGAAGTGAGTTCAATCAACCCGTCCAAGGAAGAGGGAAGGTTGTGGGAACCTCGTTCCAGCAGCTCTGACGAGCCCTGATGCGGAACTCAATGGCGTAATGGACGACAGTCTGTTCTCCTTGGCTCATGGACATCAGACCCCCAGTGACGTCCGGACCTAATGACGCTATGCCAAACACCTTGCGAAGCTCCGTGGTGAAGGCTTGGAAGGAGGAGCAAGCAGCGGTCTGGCGTTCCCACACGGCTGTTCCCCACCGACGAGCTCGACCAGTAAGGTGATTAATAGCGAATGCTACTTTGGCCTAGCCTCGCGAGACCAGCCTGATCTCGCGAGCTCCATGATATTCCACTCACAGTTCAGTCTGGTATTGCACGACGGACAAAATTTGGAGCCGATCAGAAAATGATCGTCCAATCAGCGTTGGTTTTGAGGCGGGTTCAAGTTTGACGCAATGAGGAGCGACTCTTCAGTCTAAACAGCATGGCGGCTTCCGCGGATGTGACCGAGATGCGCGCAGCTATCGAGCAAGTTGTAGCACAATTAGAGTTTATTCGTTCTCTAAAAGATGAGCAAACAGCACTGGAGGCTTTTCTCAGAGGAAAAGATGCTTTTGCCCTTCTCCCAGCTTGTTTACTTGATGAGCTTGCCTCGACACTCTGTCATCACGTCATACGCTTCGTTGATCTGATTGGTTGATTTGGCCTGTCAATCACCAACATAGGCAGATGGTTTATCCAATCAGCAACCAGTATTTTCGCCCCCTCCCAAAGGCTCTCCAACGGAACGATTCCAGATGGAAATGCTGAGCCAACGCGAATCATTCCATCTGGCGGAGTCAGGTTAACTTTGGCCTGCTCTGAAGCGAATGTCTGTGGCTGCAGAGCGAACAGGATGGAACAGTTGGTGATAAAGGGGTTACAGTCCTCCGGATCTCCAGCGTATCGTTCCGGAGGTCCCACCCAGGACTCCGGCTGTAGACCCGAGAAACTGGGAACCGCAACGGGCGGGGTTGGTGCCGGCGGGACAGAAGCAGCGACCGATTGAGCAATGGAGGCTGCCAGCTGCTGGACCTGACTAGCTAGCATCGCTAGCCCTTGTGCCTGGTTGGCAGAAGCCTGCTGGATTTCAGCTGTTGCAGAGGCAATTCTTGCCTCCTGTTGCTGCAGTGTGTTCTCGATCTGCTCGAACCGGGACAGCAACGAAGAAGAGTGCGCTGGGTCCATTCTTGGCCAGATTGTACTGTAACAGGTGTAGTATGAACCCAAATGCAGCACACTACAGACTTTTAGATGGGAAACAAAAGAGGGTTTATTCTCAATCAGTACAGACAGGGGTAGTATTATATACTGTATAGACCAGATCGAGGTGAGGGGCTAGGCAGGATGGGCAGACGAGATCCAGACGAGGGGCTAGGCAGGAGGGGCAGACGAGATCCAGACCAGGGGCTAGGCAGGAGAGGCAGACGAGATCCAGGCAGGGGGCTAGGCAGGGGAGGCAGACGAGATCCAGGCGGGGGGCTAGGCAGGAGGGGCAGACGAGATCCAGACCAGGGGCTAGGCAGGAGAGGCAGACGAGATCCAGGCAGGGGGCTAGGCAGGGGAGGCAGACGAGATCCAGGCGGGGGGCTAGGCAGGGGAGGCAGACGAGATCCAGGCGAGGGGCAAGGCAGGAGAGGCAGGCGAGATCCAGGCGGGGGTCGGCAACGGGAGATCAGTCTGGAAAAGAAAGCTGGAGAGTCTAGTGCAAGCATATAGAACAATCTGGCAGCGCGTGAGTGAGCAGGGAGGGTTTAAATACTGGCCTGATTGGTAATGGGAAGCAGGTGAGAGGAGTTGGCCTGAGGGGGGCGTGGCTGGCAGGTGAGTGGAGAGTGAATGAAAAGTACTGAGAGGCTGGTGAGAGAGGGACAGACTGTGACAGGACACTAACCTGTAGATTTCCACTGCCTCTACTCCTTCAGTAAGGCTTGGAAGCACTCGAGGACCATCCGGTAGTCGTCGCTGGACAGCGAGTACAGCTTGCAGTGGCGCAGGGCCGTGGCCGAGGTGTAGGTCCTGCCGGAGCCCATCACCAAATTCAGCTCTGAGAGGGATCAGTCAGCCACAGTAAGGGGGGAGGGTGGTGGTGGTGGGGTAGGTAGAATTTTCAGTTTTGATGTCAGGACGTCCCTGGCGGGCGGACATTATTGTTTAACACATTGAACGTGGGGTAACTCCCCCCCCGGCCGGCTACTAAACATTGGCGAAACAAACCTATTTTAGTCTCAATAAGGGACTGTACGATATTTAGCGGGGGGGGGGGAGGGCCGGTCGCCAGACGATCGGGTTAAAAATGTTCTGCCTGGCCCTCCCCCCTGGTAATTTTTTTTTTTTTTCCGGGGCCCTCCCCCCGGCTCAAAAAAATTCTCCTAGGCCCTCCCCGCTACGTGAATCAAATAAAATTGGTCGGAAAATGACGTTTACAAGGTTAAAACGGCCACATAAGCACACATACACACACACGGGTACACACGCAGCAAGAGCAGGGGTTTATGCCACGCTGTGCCTTGAACTTGAGAATGGGGACAAGCCTGCTTTTATCAATGTTACGAGACTCACCCCCAGTGGCGTCAGTTTGGTTTTAGAAGTGGTGGGGACAATAACCATAAGCTTGAGTGTGGTTTGAAAAGTGCTGGGGACCCTTATGTAAGCTATTCATGGGGGGGGGCGCGATTGTCAACGGGAGCACCGGACCCGCCAGCCGCGGACCCGGCCGCGGACTCAGCCGCAGACCCGAGTCCACACACAGCCCGTGTGCATGCTGTGAGGATGTCATCGTGCGCGCCTATCGCATGATTTAGACTTGACGGTTTCGGCAGACAACCCGTTCTCATCCCAACTCGTAATATACCGACGATTTGTCACGCCCCTAGACGTCTGATACTCCCGCGTCTGTGTGAAACGATCTGGGTTCTCATAAACCCGTTCGCGGGTTCGCGGTAAGAGACAAGCAGAGTCTACAGCGTCCGCTCGCAGAGCAAACAATTCACTCCAAAAAGGGTTATGGTTATGGTTAGGGTTATGGTTATGGTTAGGGTTAGGGTAATCTATCACCATGACCGGGTTATTATTGGAGCGAATGGACGCTGTAGACACTGCTCTGCGAGCGGACGCTGTAGTTGGGATGAGAACGGGCTGCGGTTGAGTATGTGGGGATTGTTTCGGTCGCAATTGGGTTGCACATTTTTAAAAGTGGTGAGGACAAAATTCAAATTATAAATAGTGGTGGGGACATGTCCCCCCCGTAATCGACGCCTATGCTCACCCCCCAATAATTTCACAACTTGGCTGATGACATTGTACCTTATAGGCTATTATAAGACAAAACACAAACTACCGTGACTATCTCGGGTGAACCATAGAAGCTGCCCGGACATTGCTTCTTCTTTGCAGAAAGTCACCACGTTTGCTGCTCGTTGTTTGACTTGACGCCATGTTTAAAAACCTGCAAGCTCACGAGGGGGGTTGTGAGAGATTCAGGTATCCACAAGTTTCCGCCGCCCCGTGATGCTTTGTTTCTTGCGACATTTTGGACTCGCCCACTCTGTCAAGGAGACGTGAATCATGTTTTGGCCTACACACCTTTTCAAATATCGGAAACTGATCATTGATAAGGGAAAAAAGATATCATACATCAGGAAAAAATAATTTTCCTCGGCCCTCCCCCCAGGCCAAAAATATTCTCCTGGGCCCTGCCCTAAGGCTTAAAAAAATTCTCCTAGGCCCTCCCCCCCTGACGACCGGCCCCCCCCCCCCGGTAAATATCGTACAGTCCCTAACAACATGCAACGGCGAAGGCTTTATTTCTTATTTCTCTTTAATTGTGGCAAGACCCACAATGTTGGTGAAGTGTCCTGGTGAGTTGCTAGCTACCATTTAGAAACGCAGCAACGAGCGCTGGAACGGTCTATGGACAGCAGTGCATAGTGCAGTGCAACCGTCCCTTACGGTTACTGTGAGAGTCAAAAAATAGTCATATAGTAAAATAGTAAAATGCCAATGGAAAATGAATAACAGGGCGCATTATATGGACATGTACGGTAAAGTTGTTCCTGGGCCCTGTCCTGGTCTGTGACCAATGAGCTGACAGCATATTCACACACGAGTATGACGATACAGAATAACAAAGCAGCATGGGTGACGCTGACAGTGACAGAGACGCCGGTGTCGTGCCAAAAAGTGATTGTCTGCCAGAATCTGATTTGTGGCCGCGGGAGCGGCCATACTATATGTATTTATCTATTTATCTGTATAATCTGCTGAACAATCTCTTACTAGTCTCTCTCTACTCGTCTCTCTCAATGGTCTCAAGGCGGGCTTTGGTCTGTCGTCTCCCCGATGTGACGTCATGCAATGCATTGTGGGGGAAATGAGAATCAATCCCAAACTTCTAAAATAGTAGCTACTTTTTCGTATTATATTACGTTTTGTGATACCCAACAACATCAAATACAATTAATAATAGTTTAAATGTTTATTACCAACAAGCAAATGCGCAAATTCGTTAGAAAATTAAACCTGCACCACGGCCTTTAATTTTCAATCTCGCCAAGAGTAATTTGTCACTGTCAGGGTGGGAGTCTAAAAGGGGGGAGTGGAGGGAGGAGGAGGGGGGGACCAGAGGGAGCCAAGGACTCTACGCTAAATTGGAATCATAGGAAATTTCTGATTCACTAATTGACTGATGTGTGGTTCAATTGAGCTGCCTTGAAGGTGTAAATAATTCTGTGTACATGCGCACGCCACAAGCAGGGGGGGGGGGGGGTGGGGTGCGAGGTGGATACGGAAAAAAAAAAGCACATTACATGATGCCTCTTCTCAGGCAGTACTTTCTCTCTACCAAAGCTAATTCCCAGCCTTTCACATTTCCCCTCTATCTCTCTAAGGGGGTGCACATTTGCTGTTTTAGTGCATAATCACAGACAATCAACTTGGCATTAAAACAAAATGTCACATTTTTTACTTTCCTTTGCTTTTTTTTGCTTTTACACAAGCGGAGGCTGCTCAAAGCTATGCAGCAGTGAAGCTTTATCTTCATTCTTTTAACGTGTACTTGACACTGTAATCTCAAGTCGAACGCTTCATTTCTCATTATTCTACAAAGCGGTTCAGATTCAGACAGACCTTGTTAGCTAAATTTAGCTATAGGTGAAAAGATGCAAAAAAAAGATGCAAAAAAAGATGAAACAGAGTCTTGAGTGACTAAAACCCAATTATGCACATGTAATTAGCATTTCACTAACAAGAAAGGCTAACAGTGCACTACCGCTGGGTTCTGGCGCTCACCTCCAAAGTAGGCACCGTCGGAGAGGACCTGGACGCCGTTGTCCGTCTCTACCTCCACAACTCCTCTGTCAATGAAGTACATGCTTTTGCACAGCTCGCCTCTACGCAAGATCACGTCGTCCTTGTCAAACAGCTCAAAGACCAGCACCTTCAGGATTTCGTCAACGAGTAAGGGGTGCAAGTCCTTGAACATGGGCGTGGTGGCCACCAGATTGGCGTACTTGTGATGCATTATCTCCTGGTGAGATTAGACAAGAAAAAACAGAGAGAGAAGAAGGCTTGAGGTGAAAAAATAAGAAAATGAAACAAAGTGAGAGTGGTCAAATTCAAATGGCACTAGACAAAATGAGCGAGGGTCTTTGCTGGCCCTTTGCTGGGGCCCAAACATGCTACTATCAGGCTTTTAAACAGTTTTCTTATACTACATCAACGCAGCCGATCACTATATCATGCTAGTCACAGAACACCAAAATCTTCCACTGGATCTTTAACATCAATGCTATTCTTCAGGTTAAACACACACAAAACTTTGTCATCGTACCCATTTGATTGTCTCAGACAGCTCATTCAAGATGGCTTCCTCGTCGAACCACTTGCCCGAGTAGCGCGTCTTCAGATGTTTCGTAACCCTTTCCCGCAGCTCGATGGGCAGGTGGTGCTGCCGCATATACTCTATCATGCTCCTTTTCTGTAGAGGAGAGGGCATTGTGTCTGGCAAACTAAACCTATGTAACAAAAATATTTTTTGCAAGTTTCATTTTGTCGAAAAAAAAAAAAACCTATCCATCCGTCAGTCTAACTCCCTGTCTGAGCGTCTGTCTGTGTCTCTATCCATCTATCTGTCTGTCATCCATCCATTTCTGTGAACCTCAGTATGGGTTTGGATGTAAAGGAGCCAAAGGATTTTGCATTGTGCTCATACTGCCCTCCAGTGTTTAAGGGCTGAATTCTTTGGTTGGACTAGTGTTGATGCGAACGCTGATGTTACGGCTGTAACGAATGATAACTTGCATAGTTGATTAATCTAACAATATTTTTTATTATCTGCCTGCTCACAGGGTAGAAGGAATGGACAATCAAAAACTGACATGGACTGTGGGATTGGGTGTTTTATATGTATATATGTCGGTATATGTATCTGTGTCACAAATAGGTTGTTCTAGGGATTGTGTTTTTTGTATGTACATTATTGTTTTTGTATACACTATTGCAACAAATTCCCCCTTGGGGCAAATATAGTTATATTCTATAAAATGTCTATAAATAATAGCAAACTAAAGTCCTCATTTTATAATGATCCGTAAACTAAATATTTGAATTTCTGAATCATTAAGCATTAATTATCTGTTGGTGATTCAACTAATCTGAGTCTATAAAGGGCATCACTCTACCTTGTTGTTGTACAGATATTCACTAGCTGTCTGTTTTTTGAATAGCGTCACTATCCTGGCCAGGATCTGCGCCCACAGGACTGCTCCAATAACCATGCTGAAGATAGTCACCCACATCTCTAGTACTCCTGAAATTAAATGCAAGGAGAAGAAGAAACACACTGCTAAATGCCTGCTGGCGGAACGCAGCATGTGGTTCATGTAAGTGAAAGTGAATATCTATAGCATAGTGTTACCTTTGGGAACTGTGTTTGATCCGTAGTTAAGAGACATCATTTGACAAAGCGACCGCAGCATTGACTTGGTGTACTGGTTCCAGACTGGTTTGTCCTATTTTTGTATACGTAAACATGTTACATTAAATGTATATTATTATATCAAATCAAAATAGGTGGTGTTAAAGAAAGATGAAACAGACTATCCCTGTCCCTTCCACAAACAAATGTTGCAACCATTGCTAAAGTTTTTCAACCCCCCCCCCCCCCCCCCCCATTATAACAGACTTATTAACAATCCACATAGGATGATTTGATAGTTGCCGATTACATTACATGGGCGATAATACACTTACCATGAGTCCGTCCAACCCAGCAGTTGTCTGGGAAGTCCATGAGCATAGCGAACAGGAACTGAATGCAGGCGTTCCAGTGGCACACCAGAAAGATTCCCACTATCAAGTGAATCAGCTTCAGAATACTGCCTATGGTTCCAATGTCCCAACCATTCATCTACACACACACACACACACACACACACACACACACACACACACACACATATGTGTGAGACATGGGGATACATTAGTTTCTACATTTGACCTAATATTGAAAAACCTAATATTGAAAAAGCTAATGTACATTTTTTAATTATTATTATTTAACTGTGAAAAATAGATCAATAGGTCAATTAGATATGTTCTAGAGACCCCATAGTATTACGATATACTATACAGTTGAGTAAATGCATTGGAGCAGATTGGTGCATTTTATGAGTAGACAATAGTTTTCTACTCATTACTAGCCGATTGGGTGGTGAAATGCAGTGCATCAGTGCATCCCTGGGTTATAAAAAACAACAACCTGCACAAGGCTCCTGTACTAATGTACGTGCCTCTTCCCAGTTGCGGATGTATCGCATGAGCCGGGACAACCTAAAGAGGCGCAACAAACTGAGCAGCCGGATCAGCTTGATCAAACGCATCATCCTCAGGCCGGCGAGTCCAGTCAAGCTCAGATCCAAGGGCATTATGGCCTGCACACAGTGTGTGTTCACAGTTAATGACCAAGCGCAAGAAAAAATAAGAAATTCATAGGAAATCTTTAACAAATATATAATACTCACATGAAGTGCTAGAAGGCAGTAGTCCACTGGCACAACTGCAAGTATTGCTGCGTTCCAGGCAACCCGTAACTCGTGATTTCACGACTTCATACTCACGACTCACGACTTGTTAGCGTTCCAGGCAAGTTACGACTAACGAAGTCGTAACAAACAAACAAACAAACAAACCTGCGGCTCTGTTTTGATGGGTCCGCGCCAGCGAGACAGATCTGCTCACAGGTGCAATGACTTAAATGTTATTTTACTTACACAGCAGAGCTTGGATTTAACGTTAGTTGGCGATTGATAGCTGATAGCGATTGAATAAACATAAACATACACTTTAGTACTCCACACTCGTATGTGTTTTATTTTGATTACAATGTGAGGAATTACGTTACGTTGCCTATTCATGTCTATCTATGTATATTTTCTCATCGTTGGTCACCGGTGTCTGCGGAGCATCAGGGGAAGCCATTGTTGTTTACGTTCGTGACGTCAAAAACGAACTGGGAGTACATCGATCACATACGAGTTCACGGGTCGTGAGTTACGAGTTTGACTGCCGTTCCAGAGCACTTTCACGGGTAGGAGGTCGTGAATTCACGAGTTACGAGTTGCCTGGAACGCGCCATATGTCAACACAGAACCACGTCTTTAAATAATGCATCCGGATTAGTTTCAGGTCCAAAATGATAGTCTGGAAAAAAATGTTTTAGAACAAAAACACAAAGCTGGCTTTTTCATTCTTGCGGGCGCATTTTTAATTGGTTCAGTTTTATTTTGGAGATACAAACAAGAGGTTTTAAATAAAAATAGCTGCAATACTAACACAGTTGATGTTGTTTTGGAAAGAAAACACATAACATTACAGTTCATAACATTGCTATTGCATTGGTATCATAGTATATTAATCATAGTATTAAATTAAAGACAGAGACAGACATACTGACAGAGAGAGAGAGAGACAGACAGATAGACAGACAGACAGACCAGATGGATAAACAGGCTCAACTCATGTCTTCTTGACATAATGTTATTCGTGGGCCACTAGACTAAACATGAAGATGATATAACCCTCAGAATTGGTTCATATTTCTATGCTAGAGCTAGCCTAGAAATCTAGACGCCCCTAGCGGCAGCAAATTTAATTTGCAGCCAGGGGGTCTAGCCCTTCGTCGTCGTTTTTCGGTGCTGGAAACAGAAAATCTGTCAGGCCAATCACAGCGTGAGGGGCGCTCATGGCGACAGAGTTGCAACGGTTCCGTGTTAGAGGTAAACAATGGCTGCTGCTGCTGGCGAACAGCTGTCTTTCGACTCGGCTTTGGCCGCGACTCTTCAAGACTTGAAGTTAACATTTTCTTTGTGAAAAGAACAAAGAACGGCACTGAAGTCTTTCCTCGAAAAGAAAGATGTATTCAGAGTTTTGATTAATTACGTAGTCAGAGCCGTCGCTCTGACTACGTCACCTTCTTCGTTGCTGTGATTGGTTGTAGCGCTATCCTATTGCGTGCAGAGGGAACTTGAAAGACAACCGTTTATCCCGCCCACACTGCCAATGGAGCAATGCCAGACCCTACATCTTTCTGATGTGGGTCTGGCTTGCCAGGCTATGCTAGAGCTCTAGGATAGCCACATTTGATACTTAGCTGTGTCAATATCCATCGTCAAAAAATCAATACAATAGATAGCTTGCCAAGCAGTGTAAATAATAGCCAATAAAATTTGATGAGCATATAAAATGTAGTGTTACTATTTATCATAAGAATAGACATTAAGATTATTGAGTTGTGGAAAACAATCAATAAACAAATAAACACACCAACAAAAATAATATAACCAACTAAATAAAATGGTTGAGTGTTAATGTAGTATGTATTTGTGTGGGTGTGTGTTAACTGACCTACAGAATGTGGTATTTGCTTTTAGTGTGTGTGGTTGAGGTTTTAAGTCACAAGCTAATTTAGAGTGCTGTAATTAACTGAATCCACTGTGATGTGCTTGTGAGTTTGTGACTACCTTTCCAATTCACAAGTAATATAAAAGTGGGAATGAATAAGAATGGAAATAGATTAGTGACCAAACATCCAACGTTACCTTATTACCGGTACATAGAGACGATCTTACTAACGACATGGCAACGTTACCTTATTACTCCAGTAAATGAGGACGACTTTGTAACGACATGGCAACGTTACCTTATTAATCCAGTAAATACGGACGATTTTGTAACAACATGGCAACATTACCTTATTAATCCAGTAAATTGAGACGATCTTAGTAACGACCTGGCAATGTTACTTTATTACTCCAGTAAATAGAGACGATCTTAGTACCGACATTGTAACGTTACGGTATAAACGGTTGTCTTTCAAGTTCCCTCTGCACGCAATAGGATAGCGCTACAACCAATCAGAGCAACGAAGAAGGTGACGTAGTCAGAGCGACGGCTCTGACTACGTAATTAATCAAAACTCCGAATACATTTATTTTCGAGGAAAGACTTCAGTGCCGTTCTTTGTTCTTTTCTCAAAGAAAATGTTAACTTCAAGTCTTGAAGAGTCGCGGCCAAAGCCGAGTCGAAAGACAGCCGTTCGCCAGCAGCAGCAGCCATTGTTTACCTCTAACACGGAACCATCGCAACTCTGTCGTCATGGTAGCCCGGCTTTCGACTCCGCCCCTCACGCTGTGATTGGTCTGACATACTTTGTGTTTCCAGCACCAAAAAGCCGACGGAGCCGTGCTAGACCTAACCTGACTCCGCCAGATGGAATGATTCGCGTTGGCTCAGCATTTCCATCTGGAATCGTTCCGTTGGAGAGCCTTTGGGAAAATATTGGTTGCTGATTGGATAAACCATCTGCCTATGTTGGTGATTGACGGGCCAAATCAACCAATCAGATCAACGAAGCGTATGACGTGATAACAGAGCGTCGAGGCAAGCTCATCAAGTAAACAAGTCGGGAGAAGGGCAAAAGCATCTTTTCCTCCGAGAAAAGCCTCCAGTGCCACTTTTTGCTCATATTTTAGAGAAGGAATAACTCTAATTCTGCTAAAACTTGCTCGATAGCTGCGCGCATCTCGATCACATCCGCGGAAGCCGCCATGTTGTTTAGACTGAAGAGTCGCTCCTCATTGCGTCACACCTCAAAACCAACGCTGATTGGACGATCATTTTCTGATCGGCTCCAAATTTTCTCCGTCGTGCAATACCAGACTGAACTGTGAGTGGAATATCATGGAGCTCGCGAGATCAGGCTGGTCTCGCGAGGCTATGCTAGACCTACCTGGCTGCCAAATAAATTTGCTGCCGCTAGGGGGTGTCTACATTTCTAGGCTAATAGAGCGTAACAGTGACCGCCCCTTTTTAACAGCTCCGGTGCCGGAAGTAAATTTCCCATGCATTTATCTCGTCCACTTTTCGTATAATCCTTATAAAAAGAGTATTAAGCCTTTAACCAAGCCGATCGTTCGTTGTGGTAGTCGTGACCATATTATGTTTGATTCGGGCATAAAAAGAATTTGGAAAACGGAAGAAAAGCCAAAGGTACTTTATTTTGTTGACCGAGTGAGGAACTACTCATCCCGAATCAAACATAATATGGTCACGACTACCACAACGAACGATTGGCTTGGTTCAAGTCTTAATACTCTTTTTATAAGGATTATACGAAAAGTGGACGAGATAAATGCATGGGAAATTTACTTCCGGCACCGGAGCTGTTAAAAAGGGGCGGTCACTGTTACGCTCTATAGCTCATGATATTAGGGAATGATATGACAACCAAACCAATGGAAATGGAAATTAGTGCTAGTTTAAAACTTTTTAAGCTAGCTATATCAGTGTTTTACATCTCCACACACACACTATTTAAGGAATGATAGGACAACCAAACAAATGATTGGCGTGCCGTGGAAAATGTAAATTAGTACACACACACACACACACACACCATTTTTTTTATATGACACCCCAACCCCCGCCATGACCCACTGAACATAACGTGGCGTGGACGTGTCCTGGAGCTCACCTCGTCGTCGTCGGTCGAGTAGCCGATCATGAAGTTGAGCACGAGGTCCGTGATGAACAGCGAGTCCATGAGGACGTTTAACACGATCCACGACGTGCTGTAGTGGGTCTCCTCCGTCAGGAAGCTCACCGACGTCGGGATGACCAGCACGTTGATGAAGGTGGTGAGCACCATGGACGAGCCACTTCTTCCTGTCGGGAAATCACGGGTTTGAGACGAGCTGAAAGACTTATCAGCAATGCATCACTGTACTCTGTAACACTGGGTTAGAGCGGTCTGGGTTACCGGATCATCCGTCATTCATTTATTTGAAAGTGAACAAAAAAACGTAAATCTGTTTGAAACAAATAACATACCCAGACCGCTCACGGACCTCTTCGTGCTTCAATGCAAAAAAGGAAGAATTATAAAACGAATTGGCAAAAACCTTGTAGCCTATCATCGGTTCATCCGTTATTTGATTCTGACATAAATAACAGATTTACGTTTGTTTTCATTTTCAAATTACAATGAATTACGGATGATCCGAAGATACCCAGACCATTTACGATGGCAGGTATCTTATAACTAGTTACAGTTTTTCTTTGCCAACTAGCTAGTTGCAAGCAAATCTGGTATTTTTGTAATCCCGGTTTGAGCCGTTATTTAGGCTTGGGTAGCTAGCTAGAGTTTCTTGCGGTTGATTTGACAGAAGAGCAGGACTTTACCTAAAACGACTGAATGGATGTATAACGGTCAGGGTACTAAAGTATAATCCGTTTTTCTGTCAAAACCAAAATACGAAAAAACGGAAACAGTGCCCTCTTTTCCTTTTTTCGTTTTAAACCAAACGCGGAAAAACGGTTTTTGCTCTCAGCGTCAAAAAACGAAAAAACGAAAAAAACAAAATCAAATAACGACCCAAATTTGGTTTTTGCAAATTCCTTTTTTCGTTTTTTGGTTTTCATTTATTAATATGAGGGCGGACAGACCGGAAGCGGAAGTGACCTGTAGCAACTTCAAAATAAAAGTAGTGTGCTAACTGGCTATCATGCATAGCCTAATAAAGTTTAAAAAAAACTAAAAAAAACCCTTATTATCATACGCTATTATAGGCTACCGTTCTCTTTCTACACCACGGCACACAGTTCCCGATCAATAAAGCCGGACTGTCCGGTTTTTCAATGCCCTGTCTGGCGTCCGGTGCAGCATCAAGCCAGACGTGTATTTGTCCTCCTTTTTGAGACACCCCCGCCGGTCACAGGTCCGCCCGCCGGTCGTAGGTCCGCGGTGTGTTACTATTGCGCGCTGAGTTACTAACTGAGTTACTTTTTTAAAACTTTTTTACAAAGTAACTAGTAACTGTAACTAGTTACTATTTTTCAGTAACTAGCACAACACTGCCTATAATAGTGTATGATAATACGTTTTTTTTTTTACTTTATTATGCATGATAATAAGTTGGCACGCTACTTTTATTTTGAAGTTGCTACAGGTCACTTCCGCTTCCGGTCTGTCCGCCGTCATATTAATAAATGAGAACCAAAAAACGAAACAAGGAATTTGCAAAAACCAAATTTGGGTCGTTATTTGATTTTGTTTTTTTCGTTTTTTCGTTTTTTGATGCTGAGAGCAAAAACCGTTTTTCCGTTTTTGGTTTAAAACGAAAAAAGGAAAAGAGGGCACTGTTTCCGTTTTTTCGTATTTTGGTTTTGACAGAAAAACGGATTATACTTTAGTACCCTGACCTATAACCCTTCCGTATGTCATCTCTCCCTCCCCAGTCTCTCCATCTGTTTCAGACAATGGGATTTCTTCAGCCATTTTCAACAGTTGGTCCGCTTCAATATTTGTTTTTTTGTGCGTGTGCTAAAATGTCCGTTACATTTTGAATTTCCAAACCGTTACCAGGAGAAACCAGCGAAATCAAATCAAAACACGCAGGCGCGCGCACCGCGCGAGCGCCTCTCTGCGCGCTACTCTGAACGGTCACCGCGGCGCGAGGACCAACGGAAGAGCACGTCGCTGCTTTAATGTGTCTGTTAATGTCTGACAGCTTGGCAACATCCACGGTTAGTAACGAGAGAGGGAGTGAGAGGGGAGTCGGGAGCTGAGGACAGAAAATCAATGCGCAGGTATGTCTTCCGTCATAGTAATAGCAAGAATGTTAAGTTTGAACTGGTGCATGTAGATTGCTTTTGTTTAACGATCTGTGGATGTTGTAATGGGTTAAAAAATACATATTATGTTGTCAGCCTGTAGCTGCGCATAGGTACGTTACGTGCCCAGGCTGCCTATTAGCCTGCGTGACGTTGGGCATGTAGCTACTAGTTAACAGGACTATTTGTGTTCAACGATCTAACGTTAGTTTATGTTATATTTGTGATGTGCTGTATTATTTTATCAGCCTGTAGCCAGCTTAGTTAGCGTTAGTCACTTTTTCTCTTTCTTGAGTGTCAAAGCGCACAAAGAGGAAAATGATCCCGGAAGTCATTCATTGTGTATTGGGCGCCAGGCGGACAAAGAGGGAAAAGAGGAATAGGCGGACTCGGGTGGACTAGGCGATTTAGGAGGATAAAAAAAGTTAAAAATCCTCCAACTTTATGTAAATGAGCTATGGCGCGACTAGGAGGGAAAGGTGGAAAATCCATGATAGCCAATGGAGATGTCTCGTTCTGCCGTCGTCCCTCGGTCAGATCTGTCCCAGAGAACAACCCGCGTAACTTAGTTCCTACCAAACATTCGTTCCAAGATGTCGCTGATTGCTGCCGTAGCAGAACACCTCTATGATGTCCTCTATGATTTGACAACATTACATTTGGCAAAATCGGTGTTTATTTGGGATGATCATTTCCGTAAATATGATTGGGGAGTAACCCGACGAGGTGTCCATTAACAGAAATGAATGGACGACGCGGAGGCGTGAACCGTCCGACGCGAAGCGGAGGGTTGCTTCCGCGAAGTACCATGGTCACTTACGAAAGAATGAAATATGTAATCAATTAATAATACTTTAATGTGTTTTAGAGTTGAAATCGTGAGGGTTTTTTATTTTTACAAGTCGAGCAGACTATTTAATATCTCCCGTATGCAGGCGTTGCCAAGCAACGTGTCCATAGCGTCTTCATAGCGTCAACGTCTTTCCTAAGTGTAAATCAAAGATGGTGTAAATAAACACTTTTTACCCTCCACTCTCCAGCCAATCGGAGTAATTCTGTTTTGAATGACTTTATCAAGTAACTTTCCGTGATCAACGATGTCGGTAAATGGGCTGTGCTACAGCAGTAGTTGCGTGGTGGTGTTTAGCGCGTGTGGCGTGCGGGCCCATTAAATTAAAAAAAAAGCAAGAACGAACATTCTGAAGGGGGACAAAAGCGACTTAGGTGGAGTGGACAAGGTGGATTTCTCTTTGTGCGCTTTCGGTGTGAACGCACAGTTAGGTGTCGCGCTAGCTGAGCTGTCTGGGTTTCCATCCACGTTTTTATGTGCATTTTCAATGTTAATAATGGCGGCAGACGAAAACATCAGATCTGTGTGGAGCGATGAGGAGACCGTAACCTTCCTCAAATTAATACATGTAACAAACATCAATGTCATATTTCCATCGTGTTTTCTACATTGTTTTTCAACGTTTGAGGTTTGATTGGCGCTGCGCCACCTACTGCTTATCTCGATGAACCAACTTTTGGGCCACCAACCGAAATTAACCTTTGGGAATATGGCTTTATGGTTACTTAGCTTTATAAGTATGGGAATGTGTAGTGACACGGTATTATCGGTGTTACTGGTGGTGAAAATGGCTTAAACACATAGCTAATAATACTTTCCCTGTTTCCCAGAATGGAAAACCAACCTGGCAGATCACAGGCCCAGGTAGGGTATTGGCTCATTTCTTCAAATTTATATTTGTTCATGGTGTTGTCATTGTGGGAAATAAGAGATCAAATATTACTTGTTTTCCAGTATTGTCCTGTAGTATTGTACAGCTTGTGCATTACCGGAATCAATTGTTAATAACATTTATGCTATGCTCTGTATGATCACATTACAATGTTATGCACCTTAACTCCCATTCCAGTATGACCAGCATTCAGCAACTGAAGCTGCTCAGCATTTCATGTCTTTGCTCACCAGAGCAATTCCTGAAGATCATAGACAGGGTCAGAGTACGAGTATGGAGAGACCTACTGTTGGGTTTGAGATGGCCAGGTAGAAAAGCAAAAGGGCCAGTTCAGGTGTTACACAATGTTGCTAAACATTTCCATATGCCATTGTGATTCAAGGCACTTGCAAATATGTTTCTTCCAAAAATAACCATACACAGTTTCTACCTATTCCTATGATTTGCAAATTGAATTAAACTAAATTAATTCATTAAATGTAATGACCTAATCATCCCTGTTAGCACTAGTGCTATCATATATAGTATGTCACAAAGTGGTATTGTAGTGCTATTGCTTCAGCAATTCAGTGCAATTTTTGTTCAGATTCTGTTCTTAATCTGATTTCTGTTCTGATTTATTTTTAAATAGTTGACACATCTATTAGGCCTAGTGACTGATTTTAATCGATTTGTAACGTTAAGATTGTTCTAAAAATCATATAGATCCTTCCCTGGATTTTTCAAACGCAATGGAAAAAACCTGAAGTCACCCCGTCAGAAGACCAGCAAAAGTTTTGAAGACGTGGAAGCCACTTGATGTATCATTTTTCTTACTTGCTTCAAAAACTGACACAACCCCATCCATATCTGCCGAGCTGGAGCTCATGCAAGCAGGGCTGGGAAAGAGGGCGTTGTCTATCACATCTGACTTAACGCATGCAGAGGTGGGATGTCTGATGAACTTAAGCACACATATTTTGTTCCCAAAGTGTATCAACAGTATTGATTGTGTGGCAATAGAGCTATATTGTCAATTGTAAATTCAAGCTGTTGACTTTTTTCTTTCCTTTTTTTATTAGTTATCCAGTTCACTTAGGACAACATATCCGAAGATGAATGATCTTCAAGACAGATGGCTTCTTTTCAAACAGCAGGTGCACTTTAAGTCACCACTAGTGACATTTCCCAACAGCAAGTTATTCATCCAATAGAGAAAAAATAAATGCACTATGCTTTAGGGTTATGCACCATTTTAATTGTTGTGTTACTTGCTTTAAAAGGCGGAAATGGAAGGAGAAAACTGTCTGCAATCGCATTAGAGGCAGAGGGATACACTGGTTCTGTCATCAAAAGAGCCTCAGGTGGAGGAAAACAGCTGTTATATATAGTGCCCCTCCAAGATGAGCTAGATTTAACACCACTACCAGCAGATGCACCAGAATTTGCTCGTATGCCAACAGCAACATGCAAACAATGCAAGACAGTGATGCCATTGCAGATGTTGGCTCTGCACATTGACCACTGTAACAACACATCAAGCTCGGAAAGTGAGGTAAAACTGTTTCCTATGTCACTTAGTCATGTGAGATCAAAGCTGTAAAAGTCCAGCTTCCAGTTCTAACTTCAGGGTTATCTGTTGTGATGAACTCCACCCCCAACCTCAGCATATCAGTGAAATGGCATATGTTTTACTTCTCTGCTCAGGAGGCAGATGTGGTGTTCCTAGAAGAAGCAACATCTCCTAACCCAGTCCTAGGACCTTGTACAGACGCACCATGGTCCAATGAGCAACATTGCTCTCAGCAGGTACAACAACTGAGTCAAAAAACAATGAGGATGGCATGGAGGGCAACAGCCAAAAAATGTGTCATAACGGATACATATCAAGTTCTTTACAAAGTTGTCAGTCTTTGTTGCACTTAAAAATGATCCCACACTATCTATGCCTTAAAGCTGCCTAGTTGAACTTATTTTCGTTAAAATACACTTACATTTTGTGTAAGAAGAAGAATGTAAATGAGTTAGGAAGGGAAGGGAGTGGGCGGGGAAAGCTTTGTTTTGAATCCACCGCTTATTTTGAAAATTCGCTCCTCCTTACCACTCTGACGTAATCTTCCACACTGCAGGTTTAACAATTCTGTTCTCATTTTCCATGTGCCTGCATATAGGCAGGTGAGGCCAAATGTCCAATATGCACAAGAACATTTCCAGTGTCAGACATAGAAGTACATGCAAGCTTCTGCGGTGAAAGGTGATTGTGTGTCAACTTGCATTATGTATCTTTGTTTATAGGGTTACTCGAATTCCTAGGCAGTTCCAAGATGGCTCTGTGTTCATTATGGTTATGATGGATTTTTACATAAACATAAAATTATATTTATCTCACAGGTCAGATGTGAGGTAATAGACAATAATCTAGAACTGTATGTTTAAAGGACAAGTATAAATGTATTCCTTTTGTTTTTACATTAGTATGGGAAAGGATCTTTGCCAGCTTGACACAGTCAAGACATGCTCCGATCTGGATCATATATCATGGTAACCAATCTGGTCGCGTACCATTTCATGAATTTGTTAAAATACAGTGCATTGTGTAGTTCATTTGAATAATTTGAAACTTTCAACAGTGAGGAAGATGTTCTTTATTGGGTAAAGGCACAGATAGACTGTAGCAAGACCTTCGAAAGGTGGAAAATCCATCGATAGCCAATGGGGATGTCTCGTTCTGCTGTCGTCCCTCGGTCAGATCTGTCCCAGAGAACAACCCGCGTAACTTTAGTTCCTACCAAACATTCGTTCCAAGATGTCACTTGAAGTGTTGATTGCTGCCATAGCAGGACACCCAGTCCTATATGATCTGACCTTGTTCGCCTACAGGGATCAACTAAAGACAGCCGATGCGTGGAAAAAAGTCGTTCTTGTCGTTGGTTTGCCTGGTGAGCTTTTAATTGTATGTTTGTAGGAAAGGAGATACATTATTGTATACTAGCGTTGCATATTGCTTCATGTGAATGCAGGATGACTTCTTCAAACCGTTTTATCAGAGATCATATGGCAAAACGAGATTAAAATATAGTTAACTGTTCGTTACAATTCCGTTATTTTGGATTAATTGTGCCAAATGGCAGGTTTACGATGCCCGCCGAAACCTTTGCCCGCCGAAAAAGTTGCCAAAAAAAGTTGCCGCCAGTTTCGTTAATTCATCCCTGGTGTACGGCATGCATATTTTAAAGTACAGTAGAGGGGCGAGTGGCCGTCGGGACGATCGGGAGTTTTCCCGGTCGGCCGGCCGGCTGCGAAGTCAGGTCGGCCGGCCACTTATTCCACTTCAAGGCTCTTCCCTCCGAGAAAATCTCCCAGACTATACTATTTCATTAAGTCAACGTCCAACCAATATTTATACCACTTGCGGTAACACTTTACTTGAATGCGGGTGCATAAGACTGACATGCTGCTGTCATAATCATGACATGACACCTGTCATGACACTTTATGAATGCTTATGACATTCGTCATTAAGTGTCATTCGAGGATTCAGCAACATGGACAGTGCTGGTACGTAACCTGCGCTCCACCCGGATCCACCCCGAGCACTATGGGAGGCGTCAGTGGGGAAAAGAATGGGAAAATTAATGTTTTTGCATGTCTAATCTGGTGTCCTCCAGTTATCTCTAAACCTATTTCCAACCAAAAAGATAATGTAAAAAACGTAAATAAAGCAGTAAAAAGAACCAACTAAATGCCTCGTCAATTCTGAAGATTCCAAATTACCTAATGACACTTAATGACGACTGTCATAAGCATTCATAAAGTGTCATGACAGGTGTCATGTAGTGTTGCTGTCGTCAACGAAAATTATGACTAAATATCGTCGTCAACGAACTTTTATCATGTGACGAAAACGAGACGAGACGCAACGAAAATGCCGGTCATGTGACGATGACTATAATTAAATTTATAATGCAATATTGTTGACGAATAAAAACGAGACTAAATAGGGTTTTACAAAATTCATTTTCGTTGACCAAAACGAGATGAGACGAAATGTTATAATCAGATTATTATTATTACTTTGCAGTATTTCCGTGTGCCTCACTTCAGGGGCGACGTCACATCCTCTGCCCTACTCGCGCGGTATTATTTAGATTTTAGAAGAAGCAGCGGTGTCTATGGTTAGGTGAGCGGCTTTAGCCTTACTGAACAAAATTAGCACAGGGAATTGGGACGATGGCGGTAGTATTTGGGAGAAAAAGAAGGAATGACATATGGAAAAACTTTAATTATATCCAATTGGAGAACAAAACAGAATGTGTCGTGCAGAAGGATGGGGAGAAGTGCGGACACAAAATCGCTGGGAAAAACACAACAAACCTGAAGAGACATCTGAAGGCATTCCACTCTGAAATTGAGGTAAATACATTAGCATAAAGTTACTTTCTATTTTACATCTTTCTGGAGTTGTTGAGGTTTTTATGGAATCATCTTTCACAATTCGCAACTATTTGTGGTCATTGCAAGCCTGATGGTGTAAGTTGTTACTGTTTGGATTTTAAGTAAATTAGCTTTGTTTCAGGTAGGGCAGCTGCCAATTACTGAAGTTGTTAGCGAGCTAACGTTAGCGAACATAACATTTTAAATAGAGAGGTCTCACTGTACTCACACCCGACCCATCTAGATAATACTACTGAAGTGGACAACGTGATATACGCGGCATTTCTAATTTAGATATACCTGTGGCGTGGGTGCTTGCATTTCTTTACGAATCCACCGTCTTAGTTTGTATAGAAATAAATAATTAGTGACACATACACGTAAGAGGGTTCCGATATATTTGTTTATGAGAGAGTGTAAAGCGTTAACATGCCTCCCGAGACTACTGCTTAGACTACTTATGTTTTGATTATGTAGACTTTTTTTCTTTTTATAGACAGTCAAGTCACTCACTCAGAGGTTGAGAGTTACTATGTTAAAAAATAGCATACTGTAACTGTACATATTCCAGACAACAGATAATTTTCCAGAGGCTGCATCTGTCCTGACAGGCTGACATTGTATCTATTTCATTATTATTATTATTATTATTATTATTATTATTATTATGCTAGATTCCAGAAGTAGCACCAGTGAAGCAAACCCCACATAAGAAGGTGGACAATCCAAGTGTTCAGGACTTCTTTGCCACCACAACAAGGAAGTACTACAGTAACAAGTCCAGAGAACAACGCACTAAAGAGGCTGGGATAGCACTGTGGATCGGCCGCACAGGACTCCCAGCACGGATTGTTGAGGACGAGGATTTTGTTGCCATGATGTCGAAAATGGACGTAAAGTTTCAAGTGCCGAAACGACATAAAATATTAAACTTAATTGATAAAATGTATAAGGAGGAGAAGGAAAAGATCAGACACAACCTGGCCACAGCCCGGAGAATTACTACAGGGTTGGATATTTGGACGAAAAATGGGCTAACAGCGTCTTTCTTGGGAGTCAGCGCCTGTTACTTCAACCCTGTGGACAACAAGGCTGAACACAAACTCCTGAACCTGAAGGAGATTGTCCACCCTCACACAGCACAGTCGATCAGTACACTTTTGGAGGAGTCAATGGAGGAATGGGGGATCTCCAGAGAGAAAGTCCTGACAACTATAACTGACAATGGCAGCAATATGGTGGCTGCGTTCCACACAAATGCTGAAGTTGCCACAAGTACTGAAGAGGACTCTGAAGCAGAGCCTGATGATTCCAATGATGATCAGGAACGGGAGGATGATGAGTAAGTCTGTGTATGAAACTATGCTATTAAAATGGTTAAATATGTACATGTAAAGGTGGTTGTAAAATGTAAAATTGTTAAATATGTACATTTGTTTTTTATTATCATTATTTCCATGTAGATACGACTATGGAGCCATAGAGAGGACCCCATGCGTGGTTCACACCGTACAGCTTGTAGTGAATATGGTCCAGAAGGAACCCCCAATCCGAAGGCTGTTGGAGAAAGTGAGACACTTAGTGAACAAATTTAGGAAGTCATCTGTCGCCACAGAGCAGCTACTGCAGAAGTGTGCTCTGGTTCTGGTAAAAGACTGTCCCACCAGGTGGTCAAGTTGCTTTGCTATGATTTCACGCTGTCTTGACGTCAAGGAGCACCTCACAGCTGTGGCTGAGCACATGGGCTGGGACATCCTCCAGCCTAGTGAGTGGCAGAAGATGGGGATGCTGAGAGACCTTCTCCTACCATTTGCGGAGCACACCAAGTCACTTGAGAGTGACACTCAATCACTTTCCCTTGTTGTGCCAGCACTTCTAGATCTCAAAAACCACCTCTCTGAGTTCACACTTGCACATGGCAGAACCTACAAAGATGCAGCTACTCTGGCTCAGAAGATGCTGTTCAGCATGGATAGGCGCTTTAGTGTGTTTCTTGACATAACGGTTGACAACTTCTCACCACTTCCTGCAGCAGCATGTTTTGTGGACCCTTGTGTAGCCGAAACCCTCTGGAAAATGATGACAACGAAGAACTACAGAATCTTGTCAGAAAGGCAGAGGACTACATTGCTCATCTTGTGCCCCAAAGAGTGCAAGTACGAGAAGAGCAGTTGACCGATGATGAGCAAGTCGCAGATGAGTCCACAGAGGCTCCTGAGCCAACCCCCGCAAAACAGCCTAGATTTAAGTTCTTCAGTGCTAATCATTCATCAAGGCCCAAGACAGCCAAGACAACAAACATTAGGCAGGAGATTTTAAAATATAAAGAATGGCTGTCTGAGTCACACCAAACTGCTGCTACTAGTGCTGAGGTTGAGGAATCCGGCATTGAGTGTTGGTTAACTCACTGTTGTTCCACTGTGTTTCCAACACTGAAACCTCTGGCTTTGGACCTCTTGGCGATGCCAGCCTCTCAGGCATTTACAGAGAGGGTCTTTAGTGTGACTGGTTACCTCTCTTGTGGCCGCCGGAATAGGGCCAGGACTATTTTGGAAAGAAGCGCTTTCCTCAAAGTAAACAGGCCGAAGTAGTAGTTAATGGTTGGCCTGAACAGACATGCAGCATGCATGTACTGTACACACACATTTTGATAAGCAACCTTTCCCATATCCATGCAAAAATCCTAAATTCTGGTTTTGTTGTGAAGGCTTTAATTTTTTTTGTATTCCTGAACAAATACATTCAGGTAAATTCAAGTCAACACAGTGTTTACGTGTTGAAGTTGTAGACTTTTACCAGATTGTGGGTTTCAATGTGTTCTGGACTCTTTTTTTTGTGTGACAACCAGTCTTACAATAACACCTCCAGGAGGTTTCAGTTGATGTAGTCGCTGTTGAGACTGCTGGTTATTTGGTTCAGTAGTTGGTATAGTTCAGGACTGTTTGTTCTGTTTGATGCAAAATCTGCAAAATATTACAAGTAACAGACACACACATTTTCTTTGCACTTTTTAGTATCTAACATACTAAACTAGCTGAAACACCTTGTTTCTCTTTATGTTAAACTTGAATGCATTAATTTCTTCATGACATGGTCACGTGACGTGGTGCTATTTTATTTATTTGTATTAATTTTATTTATTTTTATTTAAATGAATGTGTGTGTGCTTATAACATTTTTGGTTGGTAAAATAAATGTTGTAAATTCAAATCAGAGCATCTTCCTTGTCTGGAATGGATGTATTCTATTCCAATTCAGACTAGTCTATAAGGTAACAATATAATAAGAGAACCTTGTTTGAAATGGGTCTGGCTAAAAGAAAAATGTAGTTTTGTCTTATTATGCTAGGTACTGATACTATATTGACTGGGTTAAATAAAATTGCTTTACTAAAAAGACATTAAAATACAATTTTCATTGACCAAAACTAGACTAAGTGTCATTAGTTTTCGTCGACTAAAACTAGACTAAAATAGTCAGGGATAATTCTGACTAAAATAAGACTAAAAATGCTCAGACTTAGTCGACTGAAACTTGACTAGACTAAAAAGAGTAAGAACGTGACTAAAACTAATAAAAACTAAAATGGCCGCTGACACAAAGACTAGACTAAGACTAAAATGAAAACAGGCCGCCAAAAACAACACTAGTGTCATGTCATGATTATGACAGTATCATGTCAGTCTTATTCACCCGCATTCAAGTAAAGTGTTACCCCACTTGCTTACTCTCTATATCTCATTCATGGTTACCAACGGTTCTCCCGGTGGCTTTTAGTGCCCCACTCCGCCCCTGGTACAGTATAATATTTAATGTGTTGCAACTGCTTGAAGCTTAACAATTATAATGAAATTGTAGTAGGTCTACCATTTGATGTCTGTTTTTAGAAAATAATATAACGTGCAACCTGCAATTTCATGTATTGATATTCACATTCCATTTTTGTGTGTTGTGTGTTGTCTATTCAATAGATAGTGAGTGCAAGAAGAAATGGAAGTATTTGAGAGGGCAGTTGAGGAAAGAGAGGAAAAAGGAGAAAGACAGGAGGAGGAGTGGGGCAGCGGCCAGTAAGGTTAAGCCATGGCGTTATGCCGCCATCATGGGCTTCCTAAATCCCTTCCTGGAGGACCGCTCCACCTCCAGCAACATGGAGGGGGAGGATTCGGAGAGTGAGGATCAGGAGGATGATGATGAGGAACAGGACAGCACAGTTAATGAGGCGCAGAATGATGAGCAGCTGCAGCCTACAGCTACAACATCTGCAGGAAGGAGTGCAGAGCAGGCACGCATTAAAAAAAGGAGGTCAACTGGGAATGAGTTTGAGGAGCGAATGCTCCTAGCCTTAGAGGCGGTGAGCAATAGGCCACCGCCACCCCCCTTTCTGCCCCCTCCTCCTTTTAAAAAGCCTTTTAAAGGACTTCCGTACACTATCATTTCAAACAAGGGAGCACCTGAAATGTGATTTTTATCGCCAGGTGTATGAGGCCAAGCTGAGGGAGGGACCTTTGGTTCAGGGCAACGAGGTGCAGCTGACAACATCAGCAACATCAGCTATCAGTGTTTGCTGGGTTAATGCCTGATCATTTAATAAAATGTCTAATATTTTCAACAGTTCCAGTGTGTGTTTCATATTAATTTCAAATATGCCATGCAATTTCCCATTTTAACTTCACAGGACACATTCATGAGCAGTTTGTGAGAATTACCCTTAATTAAAAAGAACAACTGTTCTGGGTAAAGTTAAGTGCAATTGGTTTAGTTGATGTCATTTTTAAGACTAGGTGCTTAAGGGTTTTAATTAGTGTTTTTTGACATGACATTTAATGATAGCTATGGAATTATGCTTTTTTATTGCATTTGGTGGCTCTTAAAAGAGCCGTTTTAAAATGAGGATCTGCAGGTTGCCAGGTTGCAGCTCTATCATTGGAGAAGTAGGACACCACTGTTTCCCTCACACGGATGGCCTCCCGACTGGCGTTGTTGCTGCCTACCCGGGCGACTGGCTGTAGGCCCACAGCATCGCCGTCTGCTGATGGTGCTCGCGATGGTCCTGGTTGGCCTGCAGGTGGCCTGGTTGTCCTGTTGGTGGTCTTGGACGTCCGCCTCAGGAAATTGTGCAGGACACAGGTGGCTTTCACACAGGCGTCCACATTTGCAGGGCTGACCCCAATGACTCCTCTGTACATACGCCACTGGGATGTGAGAATACCAAAGGTATTCTCAACAATCAGCCTTGCATGGGACAACCTGAAATTAAACACCCTGTGACTGCCTGACTGGTGCCCTGGAAAAGGCCGCATGAGGTTCCCTGCCAACACAACCATGTGGGGCCCATCTGGGTTGCACATGGGCTGGTGAGTGGGCCCCATCTGGGCTGCCCAGCTGGGCCCCAGTTAAATTTGGCCAAGGGTTCCATGGTGGCCCCATGTGGGCAAGCCCAGATGGGCTGAAGGTGGGCTTCACATGGGCCCTGGCTAAAACCCACATGGGCAACCCAGGTTTCTCCCATCTGGGGCCCACATTAGCTGGGCCCCATAGGGCTGATTATGGATCCCTGCTAGGTATTACATTGTACCCATATGGGTAATAACCATTATTATGATGGGCTAACAAACATCTTTCTGGGGCTTATTTTACAGTCATTTTAGTTTTTCATTTGGGGGCAGCTACTCAGACACAGAGGTTTGGCCTTGGGTGTGGTCCAGGGGGCTCCATAGCGCCCATATGTCATTGAGTGTTGTGGTTGTCACATAGTTTCACAGAAACACACCAAACACACCACATGTAACTCATTAATCTGAATACATTTTAGATGTACACTACATTAGCCACACCCACAGGAAGTGAGTCATTTTTACAAAAACAAGACCAGTTATACAATTCTTTAGCTTTTTATTTGAGTAAAATGAAGAACATGCTTTTGCTGAAACAGCGAACTGTGAAACTGCGAACATTTCTGTGAACACACATCAGACATTTGGGCCACCCGGTAGATGAAAAGGGCAGCGTAGGTGGAGGAGGAAACTGCACGAGAAGGGACAGGCCAACAACTCAATTGGGCCAGTAGCTGGCTTAAATCCAGTTTCCGAGCAACACAGCAGAAGTGGACAGCCAGGCGTATACAGCAGTTAGCGGGGGCTAGGGTAAGGCTATGAAAAGCAAGGACAGGCTAGCACCAACGAGCCACTTCGACACCGCCTTCTCGGCATCCTTCCGGTTGATATCACTCGTCATGGCATTTTTCTTTGAGCCTCCTGCAAGAAACAAATAGAACAGTCACTTATTTCATATATGCCAACATATGTTTATAACGCTTTTGGGTATTGTGACATCTTTCTAGTATAAGAACAACTTAAAACATTATCCACATGCACACCTACCATATATTACTTCGAACAGTTTTAAGCCCTTGAACTGCCTCTTCCCGTGTCGGCCCACAAAGTTGAACTGCCTGGCTAGGCCATGGTCGAGGAGAAACGTCATCATTCTCTCAGTGGCCTCATCAACAGTCCTCCCCCCGATGTCAGCCACAGCAGCAACCTGGTAATACAAAGCATATTCATCTATATTGCTCACAGGAGTAAGCCACACTTGGGAAGTTGGACTTAACATACTGTACATACCAGTTCGGACATGAAGTTTGGGTTTGCCAGTTTTTCTTCGATGATCTCCACATCACTAACAGTCTTTAGGGGGAAACCCTCTGGGGTAGAACAGACGGTGGTGCCGGCGTCGCCACCCTGTCGTAGTAGCGTTTGCAGTATCTTCCCTTGGATTCTTTGTTCGCATCTTAACACTCCTTGAAGAGGTGAAAGAGACTCAAACATGTTGTCCCTGATGTGTGTTCGAGGGGTTTCTGGTGTCATGGTGACGTGACAGGCCAACAACTCCAATTGGGCCAGTAGCTGGCTTAAATCCAGTTTCTGAGCAACACAGCAGAAGTGGACAGCCAGGCGTATACAGCAGTTAGCGGGGGCTAGGGTAAGGCTATGAAAAGCAAGGACAGGCTAACAACTCCACAGGGCCAGTAGTTAGCTTAAATCCGGTGTACAAGCGATACAGCAGGAGTGGACAGTCGGGCACATACAGCAGTTAGCGGGGGCTAGGGTAAGGCTACGAAAAGCAAGGACAGGCTAGCAACTCCACGGGGCCAGTAGTTAGCTTAAATCCAACTCATAAACAATACAAAAGGGGCAAGTAAGTGAGACTCCCAGTGACACACTACTCAGTTTGTTGAGGGGTTGCCTGTCGGGCCTGTCTATTACCCCCCCGGTCCCTAGCACCAAAGAGACTCAAAGAATCCAAGGGAAGATGCTGCAAACGCTACCAGCTACTGGCACATACAGCAGTTAGCGGGGGCTAGGGTAAGGCTACGGAAAAAAAAGGACAGGCTAACTCCATGGGGCCAGTAGTTAGCTTAAATCCAACTAATAAACAATACAACAGGGGCAAGTAAGTGAGACTCCCAGTGACACACTACTCATCAGTTTGTTGAGGGGTTGCCTGTCGGGCCTGTCTATTACCCCCCCCGGTCCCTAGCACCAACGAGCCACTTCGACACCGCCTTCTCTGCATCCTTCCGGTTGATACCACTCGTCATGGCATTTTTCTTTAAGCCTCCTGCAAGAAACAAATAGAACAATCACTTATTTCATATATGCCAACGTATGTTTATAACGTTTTTGGGTATCGTGACATCTTTCTAGTATAAGACAACTTAAAACATTATCCACATGCACACCTACCATATATTACTTCGAACAGTTTTAAGACTTTTTTTTATCAAACCTCTTACTAGTTCTCTTGAGGCATATCTTCAAGACACCACACATGTACTTAAGAAACTAGAGGAAATACAAAATGTGGGACATGCTTTTTTGATAACAATGGACCTAGAGGCACTATATACGAACATTGCCCATGATGAAGGCTTAGAAGCCCTACACCATTTCCTCGAACTAAGACCCAATTCAGACTGCCCCCCGACTGAGTTTATTGTAGCTTTAACGGAGTGGACTCTCAAGAATAACATCTTTCTCTTCCAGGATCAGCTCTACAGGCAAAAAAAAGGCACTGCAATGGGAGCAGCCTATGCACCAAACTATGCTGGACTCTATTTGGGTCTATGGGAGGAGAGGTACGTGTACAGCTGTAGAAATCCCTTTACTCACCTGATCAAGTGGTATGGAAGATATATAGATGACCTCTTTTTTATTTTTATGGGGTCTGAAAAAGAACTTGTGGCCTTTCATCAGTACCTTAACACCACTAATCCCAATATCAGACTCAGCCTCGAGTACAGTACCACAGAGATCAACTTCCTTGACTTAAAAATCAGTATCGACACAGAGGGCAGTCTTCATACAACAATCTTTAGGAAAACTACTGACAGGAACACCATTCTTAGGGCCGACAGCTTCCATCCTAAAAGCCTAATTTCCAACATACCATATGGGCAGTTTCAGAGGTTAAGGAGGATTTGTGACAATGAAACTGACTTTGATCACCAGGGGCCTCATGTACTAAGACTTGCGTGGATTTCTTACTAAAACTTTGCGGACGCCAAAATCTGGAAAGCTGCTGCGCACAAATAAATCCGGATGTATCAATCCTTGCGTAAGCACAATTTCGCGCAGATTCTCTTTGTACATCCCAATTGACGTGAAATTGAGCGCACATGCACGAGCCCGACTCTCCGCCCTGTCTCCTCCCTCATTTAATATGCTAATTAGTATAAATAGGCCTGCAGTAGTGCGCTTGTTAGGAGGAGAATGGAGATAATGGAGAAAGGAAGAGAATCAAGGGCATTAATGATATTAATTCCAACCTGCAACAAATAACTGGGGCCTTAAAAGACATTAATGAAACATTAAAAGAACTAGTTAAAAAATGAATGTTGTCTCCGTTTACCTTTTTTATATTCTTGCTATTAACTGCTGCCGAGTTCGAATGGCTTGTGCATTGGGCTGCGCATTGTTTGGTCCGGGGTCTGGATCGTCTGGGAGGGCCATTACCTCGCGTAATGGCACGCCGTGCCTGTGCGCAATATTGTGCAGAACCCCACATGCCTGCACAATGCGGCACACCTTTTCAGGGTGATAGAGCAGCAGACCCCCGCTCCGGTCAAGGCAGCGCCACCGGCTTTTGAGCTGCCCTATCGCTCTTTCCACGACTGACCGAGTGCGTGCATGGATATTGTTATATCTCTACTCTCGGACAGTCAGTGGGTTGGCGAGGGGGGTTAACAGTCATGGTCGTAAGGGGGAATTGGTACAATTACAGCATAGGCTACCCAACATAGATTTAAGTCAATTCGCTTTAAAGTGTTTTACCAATTAGCCACCCATCACACACTGCCAGGCTCCAACCTATTCCCAACCGAGCTGTTAGTCAGGACGAATGAATCATGGGTTGACCCAGGCCACCTTGCCACGATATTCGTGAGGCGCATTTGGGCATCACAGATTATTTGCACGTTTAAGGAATGAAAGTGTTTCCTATTCACGTACGCATATTCCCCTTCAGATGGCGCCTTTATTGCAATGTGTGTGCAGTCGATCGCTCCGATTACATTGGGAAAACCGGCGATCTCTGCAAATTGCGCTTTGATGTGTGCTTGGTTTACTGCATCATATGGAAACCGTATATACCTGGCTGAGATGCGGATGATCCCGTTTAAAACAATGGCGCGGCTCAGAGCTCCCTGACTCATTCCTGACCGGTCAGCCAATTCCCTCTGGAATGATCCTGTTGCTAGAAAACCAAGCGTAGTCAGGACTTGTATTGGAACTGGCAATGCGTGACTCCTCGCCGTCTGCCTCTCCAAACCCGGGCCCAACTCAGTACAGATTTCCAAGAGGATATAGCTTTTGGAAATCTGAATCGGCTGATAAGCCAGTCATCATCGTGACACCCGTTCATTTCGAATGCGACCATTCGCAATATCTTCTAACAAGGCCAAGACTGCCATTGTCAACCTCTCGATTATTGCAACATTTTGCGCGTGCTTTAATATTCTCATTAATTTGGATGCATGCTGACGATAGGTTGTCCCCATACACCCAAGGTGTCAATAATATCTACATAATTAGAAATTGTCCGACTGGTTAATTGATGGATTGATTTTAAGTAACAATGGCTTGTGCTTACTCCACGCAACATCAAATAATGATATTGCAGTCAAGAATTTCACGACAAATGCGTGGAGAGAGATCCATTAGGCCAGATGTCATGCGTGGCCCTGAAAATATGTAACGTTTAATAAACAAGTCGTAACTGAAAATAATATAGCTTGGGCTTCCTTTTAATTTACTTTTAATTCCAATATTGACAATTTAATTGTATATGTCTGTTTAAGTTTAGCCTAATATCTACAATAGTGTCACATTATGCCTCTCGACAACAATAACGCATGATTGAAGTGCAGCCCGACGTACAAATCGACTTTTTACTAGCCCCATACTGCAATATTACTTCATGACTCGTGATCGCGTAGCCTAATGTTGTTGCGCTGCATTGCCTCTATGTGCCGCCAACTGACAAAATGCAGCAGAAATGTGCGTAAGCAAGGCATTTAGTTTGCGTGGAGAACCGCACTTTTTCACGTCAAGTCAGTCTTTGTACATCCGAACGTTTGCGTGAGAAGTGGCTTACGCAGCTTTTTTGTGCGTAAGCAAGCTTTGTACATGAGGCCCCAGGCTACAGACATGTTTCGTAGGTTTGAACGTAGAGGCTATGGACATGGTGTCCTGAACAGAGCCCTCACCAAAACAAAGGCTTTGCATCAAAATCAGCTGTTCACAAAGAAACCCAGACAGAAACAACAATCTCCCAGAACCTTTTTTGCAACACAGTACAGTAACATGGCCTATAAGGTCAAAAACATCATAACAGAGAACTGGGATATTTTACGGAGTGATGACACCCTTTCCACACTTTTCAGAGCCTCCAATGGTTTCCTTTCGAAGGGCGCCAACCCTGAAAGATGCCTTGGTCAGAAGCCACCTGCCTACTAACAAACCTGTTTTCCAATTCCCCAAACCAACAGGTACCTACAGGTGTGGTGTCTGTAACCATTGTGACAATATCTGGAGGGACAACAAGTTTATGGATGTACACACACAGAGAAGTTTCCAAGTCCGTAGCTTTGCCAACTGCAACACCACTTTTGTGGTTTATAGGTTAGAATGTGAATGTGGTTGCTTTTATGTAGGCCGTACCAAACGCAAGCTCCGACAAAGACTGGCTGAGCACAAGAACGCCATCAGGACCCAGAACCCCAACTATCCAATGGCCCAGCATTACAAGACTGCTGGTCACACTAACCAGGTCAAGGCCATGGTCATTGAAGTAGTCCCAAAAAACATCAGGGGGGGAGATAGACTGAAGCACCTCTTAGAGAGGGAAACTTTTTGGATACATACACTTAAAGCCACCACACACCCGGGCCTCAATGAGGAAATCGACTTTTCACCATTTTTGTGATTAACATTAACAATATGGATATATGTATTTTTACTAAAAATGTGACCTCTTGTAATACCAAACCATGCCTACATGGTTTGTGATTTGCATAATGCTATGTGGGATTTTGTGTGTATGGGACTAAGTGGGTTCCTGTGTTTAGGGGTAGTCTCCACCTTGACTTGTTTGTTATTTTCCAATAATATTGTATTTTGTATTTCAATGTATTTCAATGTGTTCTGTCATGTGACAGATCACATGACACTGATAGACTGTTTTTTAAAAAGAACACCTGCAGGTGTGATTATTGATTGCCCTGAGGAAGACTCAGTAGAGTCGAAACGCGTAGGCGCTAGCCTGATTTTAAATTTTTTCACTCAATCGGTGTGCCTCGGATCTCTGACTGCCTTCTAAAAAACTTTCACCAAGAAATCTTACACATATGACAGTCGTAGCTTGTTTAAATATCATCCTGTCCATTTCCGAAGAGCACCTGATTTTTCTTTACTAAGCGACCCAACGCAGCACTCTCCCTCTCTCTTTCCACATATTCATCTATATTGCTCACAGGAGTAAGCCACACTTGGGAAGTTGGACTTAACATACTGTACATACCAGTTCGGACATGAAGGTTGGGTTTGCCAGTTTTTCCTCAATGATCTCCACATCACTAACAGCCTTTAGGGGGAAACCCTCTGGGGTAGAACAGACGGTGGTGCCGGTGTCGCCACCCTGTCGTAGAAGCGTTTGCAGCATCTTCCCTTGGATTCTTTGAGTCTCTTTCACCTCTTCAAGCAGTGTTAAGATGCGAACAAACATGTTGTCCCTGATGTTTGTTCGAGGGGTTTCTGGTGTCATGGTGACGTGATGGGTTGAATCATTGGGCCATCTACGGTTACCCAGAGGTGGTGAAAGTGTAGGCCTAGAAGATGGAGGTGGTGGAAGTGAAGATCTGCGGTTGGATGGAGGCAGTGGAGGTGTCAGCACAGATCTGGGGTTGGATGGAGGCAGTGGAGGTGTCAGCACAGATCTGAGGTTGGATGGAGGCGGTGGAGGTGCCAGCACAGATCTGAGGTTGGATGGAGGCCGTGGAGGTGTCAGCACAGATCTGAGGTTAGATGGAGGCGGTGGAGGTGTCAGCACAGATCTGAGGTTGGATGGAGGCCGTGGAGGTGTCAGCACAGATCTGAGGTTAGATGGAGGCGGTGGAGGTGTCAGCACAGATCTGAGGTTGGATGGAGGCCGTGGAGGTGATGACCTGAGGATGGATGGAGGTGTAGGACTGATGCTGGACCAATTGGTATCATCCTCATCCTCACTGGACAAAATCACTCGCCTATAAATGTATAATATACAAGTACAATCAATGAGTTAAAGCATTTGAAAAAAAGTTGGTTAAAAAATATACATTTTGGACAACAGGTGACACCACTATACATCAGTACACATCTATCAGTCCCCCCAGGATTTCGCTGGCCTTTTTTGAGATTGTTGCGGCCTAAAATGCCTTATTTTGCGGGAGCTTTTCCAAAAAGATATAACAATGTCGCTTTAATAGGCCAATACCCCCAAAGATTTCAGAAAAGTTGCGGTGATTAGTGAAAGTTGTAGGCCGCACTGAATTCACAGGGATTGGCTAAATTTGTATACATCTCCCCCTTCCCATAACATGTGATTGATATTTTTATTAATTTATTACATTTAATATTATTTACTGGTTAATCGTATATCTGTTGTCTACCTCCCTCATTTTTTTCAGCTTTGAGTCAAATACACTTAACAAAACTCCCACAAAACTTGTCCTTCCTGTGACATTGGGAAATTCAAAGTGTCAGCATCCATTTAGTATTTCATAATTCAAATAGCCTCACCTCTTTTTCCGCTTCCCCCTTCCCGTATTCTCTGTTGAATCGGAGTCGGTTGGTACGTCACTGTTTTTTTTTTTGGATCGGGCAATTTCATACGATGCTGTGGGAGACAGACAAATTAAATGGATGGACTCTGAAAATGTAGAGCATACAAGCAAAGTTCATTTACTCCTGTGCTCCTCAGATTCAGTTGCCCGCCCCCTCCTGAGAAACACAAAACAGTTCAATGGAAAATATGGGTGTGACTTCTGCCTTCACACTGGTGGTGGTCCATATGTCTGGGAAACCCCAGAACCACCTTTACGGACCGAGATGGATCATTTTCAGCATGCTATGCTGGCAACACCTGCTAATCCAGTAATGGGTGTGAAAGGCCCATCCCCTTTGATGGAACTTGAGAGCTTCAAGATGATCACTGGATTCATTCCTGAGTACCAACACAGTGTCTGCCTGGGTGTCACTAAACAGATTACATCTCTGTGGCTAGACAGTAAGCACCATAATGAAGACTGGTACTTGGGCGGCAAGGTCAGTGATATAGACCAGGAATTGCTGGCCATTAACCCACCTGTGGAGGTCACAAGGGCACCAAGATCAGTGAAGGACAGAAAATTCTGGAAAGCATCTGAGTGGAGGTCATTTTTGTTGTTTTATGCATTGCCTGTTTTGAATGGCATTCTGAAAAAGAAGTATTGGAATCATCTTTTTTATTAGTTTTTGCGATACACACTCTTCTTCAGGATGCCATCAAAGTGAGACATGTGGATGTGGCAGAACAAGCTCTGCGAAAATTTGTGCTCAACTTTGAGAAACTGTATGGTGCTGCTAATGCTTATTTTAATGTGCATTTATTAATGCACTTGGCAGCAGGCGTGCGTAACTGGGGACCACTGTGGGCAACATCCACATTTCCATTTGAATCATTTAATGGGACTTTGCTTAAGTTTTTCAGTGGAACAACACATGTGCCAACACAAATAGTGAATAGATTCCTTCGGTGGAGGGGTCTCTCAAAAAAAGCAGGGACTACAATGGCAAATGCTAATGACAGCATAAAGACATTATTTGACAAACTTCAAAGTACCTCTAGCTTAAGAAAGAAATCAAAGGAGTTTCAACATAATGTCAGAGGTTTTGGCTGCCCAAAGAAAGTTAGCACATCTGTGTTGCAGAGGATGGCTATTGAAAGTTTAATAGGAGTGACAGTTCATTCAGGTTTATTTTATGACCGTTTCATTTGTAGCAGTGTGGTTTATCATTCATATAATAACACAACTCTTAAAAAGAGAAATAATTCAATTGTACAGTTAAATGATGGAACATTCTGTGAAGTTATGACCCTGGTGGCTTTTACATCTGATGATGGGGCCTCATCCACATCCGCCAACTTCTGTATTTTAGTAAAAGAGCTTGCCAAGAGTGGAGGAAAGGTGTGTAGAGATGCTCAGTTAAATATATCTTCCACATTTATAAATGAGGTGTCTCACACCCATAATGTATTTGCCGTGCATCCCCAATCACTCGAGCGTAAATGTGTAATGGTTAAGTCCAAGGACAAAATGTATGTCATTCCACTTCCCAATAATGTTGAAAGAGACTAAAATTCTTGGGGAGCTACTACTTCACAGACATCAACGCCAAACCGACCTCTACATATCAGTCCTATACACATGAATACTGTCAGCGACTTGTTGATCTATACACTCCAACTGGTCTTGTTTGCAGTAGCCCTGCTTTTTCTCCATTAAACAATACCAATGAAATGTTCTTGTTTGAACACTTGTGACAATGTTAACACAGTGTGAGTTAACTTTTTTTGTTTATAATTTAGCCGTATTAACTTGTCTGTTGCAATATGGGTGATGCTATCTGTTAAATCATAATGTAGCACTGCACCAACTTTAAACCACTTGCTTTTCAGCAGAACACCCACTTTTTGTGCACCTGTACTTTTGAAGTGTGCATTTAATGTTTTGTTTAATGTCATTTTGTGTGTAAGATGTATTGTATCATATTTTTTCGCCAAACTGATTAAACATTACAGAACAGCTGCAATAATTGCTATCTACACAGCACACAATTTCATAAATGGGTTTAAGTGCATTTTCATAGTAATACTATTTAACACTTTCTAAAAGAATGTCCTAAAGTATTAGCGTGAATAACTTCACTTCATAATTAGACTCAAATGTAACTTAAAATACACTCAAACTTAATATTACAGTGTTGATATTAAAATGTGTACTTTTAAAATATGCTTAAAATTGTCATTGTAACATACACTGAGTATGTTTTGAGCATACAATTTAAAATATATCAAAAATATGTGTAAAAACAAATTTCATTTAAGTTCACTTTAGAAAGTACACAACTTTCACTTAAAGTATATTTTAGTATAATATATTTCTATAAAGTGTGATATAGTATAATTATTTTAAAGTGTATTAAAAGTGTTAGCGTGAAAGTGTGATGCTAGTATACTTTTTATATATTTACAAAAAGTACAATTTGTGTAAATACATTTTCAACATACTATCGAAAATATAAATATACTTGAAATGCAATAAAGTACTTTTTTTTTTCACTTGGGAGATGAAAATTGTTTTGTGACTAATTTTCGTAAACACCTCCTCTATCCAGTCTGTGAACAGTTCAACACTAGAACCTGGTGTCCGATATATACAGCTAATGATTACATTTTTCTTATTTTCTTTGCACATTTGAATTGTTATGCATTCCAGTATATTATTAACAACTGTTGACATATCCTCTATCACCCTGAAGTTCAAGTTTTTTTCCACAAAGATCGCAACTCCTCCTCCACCTTTGTTTTGTCGATCAATATGCATGAAGTCATATCCCTCCAGCTCAAAGTCCACCCCTTTGACTGTATTGATCCATGTTTCAGTTATTGCAATGATGTTGAATGAGTGAGTAAACTGACGTAGATAATCCTTGATGTTTGTAAAATTAGCGTACAGACTCCTGCTATTAATATGAATAATTGATAATTTGCCGTCCTTGTTGATTCGATTATACTGTTCATCTGTATAATAGCAGCAGTTATTGTTGATTGAGTTGAAGAAGTTATTATCCGGGTCAATGTCATGCTCTATATCCTGTGAATTGTGGTCAGTATATTGCAATGTTTGCAGTTCCAGATTTTCATATTCACTAATCCACTGAGTTACGTTGCTATTGTCACCAGATGTAGATGGATGATTTCTTTCGATGTGTGTCATAATTGGGGTCCGCCCTTTATTACGACAGCCCGTTATTACGACAACCCTCCATTACGACATGCCGTCATTACGACATGCCTCTATTTAGACATGCCCCTAATCCGATCTTTTTTGGTACCGCTATTACGACAATTGACATGCCGTCATTACGACATGCCTCTATTTAGACATGCCCCTAATCCGATCTTTTTTGGTACCGCTATTACGACAATTAGGCCTACTTTTCATAGAAAGTGCAATAGAATAATAATAATAATAGTTATTAATATAGAATAATAACTAGATAGGCCTATGGACAATGATCATTGAAAGTGCAATAGAATAATAGAATAATAATAATAGTTATTAATATAGAATAATAACTAGATAGGCCTATGGACAATGATCATTGAAAGTGCAATAGAATAATAGAATAATAATAATAGTTATTAATATAGAATAATAACTAGATAGGCCTATGGACAATGATCATTGAAAGTGCAATAGAATAATAGAATAATAATAATAGTTATTAATATAGAATAATAACTAGATAGGCCTATGGACAATGATCATTGAAAGTGCAATAGAATAATAGAATAATAATAATAGTTATTAATATAGAATAATAACTAGATAGGCCTATGGACAATGATCATTGTAGATTCTGATTCTTGTTTGTCGCCAGTCGAGACAATCTTCAAATGTAGGCCTACCTCTATCATCCCGCCCGCACCCGCAATGAGCTTCCATTTGCATCGCGAGTGCAGACCTCTAGGCCTACTCCAAACAATGTTTTTCCCAATAATTGATATCGGCACACATTTCAGTCAAAAACTAGGTGATTTTGAACCGGCCATGTGAATAAATGTTAGGCCTACACACATTATGTAAAAGACAGGGAGCTCTCCTCATTTTTATTCAGCTCTCAGGGGGAAAAGGTTGAAACTCCATGCATCAAACAAACTCTGTGCGTGCAGGCCAGCAGTCTACTTAAAAATATATAAGAAGAAGCACGAATAAAGCTCTAGGACCTGAAATTTGGACTTGTTCGTTAGAAATCAATTTAATTTGAATTATGGACTGCCTTTGAATGAAGTTTAATCGGACTTTAAGTTGATAGAACAAAGTTTCAAGGTGTAGGCCTACCTTTTTTGCGCTGTGGAAGCCTAATTTAAAGGGACACTAAGTAGTTTTTTAAGTAATTTATTACCTCAAATCAACGTCTTCATTCATAAATAAGTCCCCATTGGTGTACAATGATCAATGTCAACAATCTCACTTATCCTCCTGAGCGAAGAATCACTTATCAGAATATACATAGGGCGGGCAAGCTCTATGGAGGCCGCCATGTCTTTCCGGTCTATGGACTCCCGAGAGGGACAAAAAGCTAAAAGGCTAAACGCGTTTTCACTCAGAGCCAGCGTGACTGGAACAGAGAAGGAGCTTAGCGAGACGCGCTTGTCACTTAAACGATGTAAACATGAGAACATAATTCACTGTCTTGCTCGAGGAGTAATTACTCATACATGCTTACAATAATGATTCAATGCAGTTTGAAATGTGTTTGAAATAACGTACCCAGTGCTCGAAGTGGGCCGCTACGCACCGGCACTTTTTCTTGCGTACCGGCACTTGTCACAGGCTGCGGTCGTAGGTCCGCGGTGGGTTACGATCCCCCGTTGGTCGTAGCGCGGTGGGTTAATATCCCCCCCCCGTTGGTCGTAGCGCGGTGGGTTAATATCCCCCCCCCCCCCCCCCCCGTCGGTCGTAGCGCGGTGGGTTAATATCCCCCCCCCCCGTCGGTCGTAGTGCGGTGGGTTAATATCCCCCCCCCCCCCCCCCCCACGTCGCTTATATTTTTCCACTTCGAGCACTGAACGTACCTCATCATCAGAAACAAAACGTGATGAAGTGGTGTTTGAAGACATATTATCATGTTGTCATAGCTTCTTGAATCTTGACTAATACCGCTTGCCGTAGTTCAAAAACGCGAGGCGCTGGAGAGAATAAATTCGTTTGAATGCAAAATACAATTTGACCACTAGATGGGGGAAAAAATTACTTAGTGTCCCTTTAAGAACGGCGAAATAATATTTTTTGAAAAGGATACTCTGATTTTGTTATGAAGATTGTTGCTTTTGGATTTGATATGGATAGGCTAGTCCTACATTAATTAATCGATGGCCAATTGCGCAAAGGCGGGCGGAATTCTTGTATTTGTCACACCCATGCATAAGCTGCGTGTATGCTAAGTCCAGAACATATGGGTATAATCACATTAATTAATTAATTTAAAGTACAATGATAATGACAAATATTAATGGCCTCATGTCGGAATGGCAGGACGTTTGAAAAAAAGTAAAGTGCCGCTACTCAGACAATGGGGAAAAAAAATTGTCGCAGTAGTGGGACGCTTGGAAAATAATATTAATGCCGCCACTCCGACCACTAGACGTCAATGTCTAAGTAGCGGCATGTCGGAATAGCGGCATGTAACCGTCAGAATTGTGAGTAGAGTTTGTTTACCTTACAGACCAGCATGTTGATCATTGGTATGCGTCAAGCTCATCGATGCTTCTTACCATCAACACTTTAGCTTCCTCTGGTGTTCCATTGAGTTTAATGAATATTTTACAGTTTGTAGTCCAGGGGCCGTATTCACAAAGCATTTTATCTTAACACTAGGAGTGCTCCTAACTCGCGCTAAAACATTTTACGTAGGAGTTTTTTCTTAAAAGTTATTCACAAAGTCGCTGAGACCTACTCATACTAAGGATAAATCACTAAGAGTGAGCTAAGAGTGACGCGCCGTTGCTATGGATTACGTCGATTCTCGTGCACGAGTTTGGAAGCGGTCAGTGCGGTGATTGGTTGTTCAGAGCAGGCGGTCTCTGTGGAAACGAGCCCACTGAATCACCGAAGAACAAGGAAGTAGCCTCGGCTAGACATCACTATCAAATAGTTATGGACAGTGCAGTTAGCAGAATACACGCATGATGACAAGTTTGTGCAGACCACGATAATGACGTTGTAGCCTATATGCACGTTAAAGAGAGAGAGAAAAAGCAAACAATAAAAATACGTAAATTGCATTAATTCAAGGAGGCAATTAAATCCAATGAGCATATCTCCACTATTCAACACTTTAAATAACAGCCTATACCGGTTGTGGATATTGGCGCATACAGTGATCACTGTGATCACATCCTCTCTCCACAAGATTTCGTGTATTTTTGTGTGCCCTAACATATATGGAGGAAAACAGTAAACAATAATAAATATGGATTCAACAAATAAAAGGCGACAAAGAGCTAATACGATGTTTTTTACGCATAGGACTAAGCGTAATCCGCGTAATCACTTACATGTTATACTTTAACTGTGCTCCCGGTTGTGGATTGAGAGGTGTCAAGACGTCTTGCAGGGATAGCTGCTGTCACCCAGCAAGACACCCAACTGGTACACGGTGCCTCTCAAAAAGCTGCCTCAGACCGCTCCCCATTAAAATATGCGGATCATGAGTAGACCCAGCAGGCTACTTTGCAACAACATCAAGAATGTTAAAAGTTGCATCAAAAACAATCTGAGTGTTGATGGAATGTACTTTCTTTCTATTGACGAACACGTCCTCATCTTTTGATGGCGCAATTATTTGTATGTGCGTCCCGTCAATAGCACCGACCACACCGGCATACCTGCATGCCATGAAGTTGGCTTTGATCCTAGTTGTTGATTGTCCAAAGGAAACCGGATAAACTGTTGGATGATATTAATGGTATTATTTCAGCCTTAACCAACTTTGAACTGAGCTCTGTCAGCTCTTCTAGCCTGTATGTAAATATAGGATCATTGTGGAATCGTGTGTGTGTATGTGTTTGTGTGTGTGTGTGTGTATGTATATATTTACATATATATATATATATATATATATATATATATATATATATATATATATATATATATGTATATATATATATATATATATATATATATATATATATATATATATATGTAAATATATACACACACACACACACACACACACACATATATATATATATATATATATATATATATATATATATATATATATATATATATATATATATATATATGTGTGTGTGTGTGTGTGTATGTATTTTTTATTCTATTATTATTTTATTATTATTGTGTTGTGTTGGTGTTATGGACCTTTCATGAGATGTGTCCTTAATAAAGATTGAATTTAATTGAATTGATATGCGGTCTACAGAGCGTGTTGATGGTTCGGTTTATGGCTGACTGATGGTTGCGATATTCCTAAATCGTCGGCATTGCAAAGTTGCATTTTCCCTGTTGCTAAATATCGTGTTGCCAAACATTTTATTTCCTAATCGAGTTATTCCTGTTAGTCGGGGATGTTATTGCATCCCGCATTAATTCCACAACAAGTTTTATACCCTCACGATTTAGCCGATATCTCTTGATCAATTCACAGTCTTCCATTGTCTCCAAAACATTTCGTCTCGCAGCCATTTTCCGATTCTTTGTGAATAGGTCTTAGTGAGTTAGGAGTCCTCTCGAGGACTTTTAAGCTCTCCTAGACTTAGGTGCTACTTTTAGGCCTAAGATCCTTTGTGAATTGCTCTTAGTGAAAAAAATTAGGAGTCCTAAATTTAAGACTGACACGCCCATTATTTTTAGGAGTTTCTCCTAAATTCGCCAGTTAGGAGCTACTTTTAGCGCTAAGATCCTTTGTGAATACGGCCCCTGATCTATAATTACATAATAGAAACAACTGTCTATATATTGTTTATGTTATATTGTGTCAGATGTTTTTCTGCAAAGATACTGGTTGGTTCTGGTCTCTCTTCCCCTCAGGACAATGGAGGGGGGTCCATTAGAGAGAGGACAGTTGATCTGGGGTTCCTGTCCTAAATGGACTCAGAGACTCATATCTGGACATTGAAATGGACTGCATACACGAAATGAACAGCAGGAACATTGCTTCCTGTTACCAGCGGTTGATCATAAGTTTCATACTAGGAGGCAACATGGCTGACAGTCCTATCTGAATGTGATGTGTTTTTACGCTCTATATTTTCTATTTTCTTTTTGATTCTTTTAATGATTGATTATTTACAAGTGATTGGTGTTGAAAGATGTTAACACTCTGTGATGATGATTTGTTGTGCATTGACAGTGATTGGATTGCAGAGAAGTGCCTCATTCTGATTGGGGGTGAGACCTTCTCTAGATTGGGAAACCGTCATGATACTCTTTTTTCATTTCCTAGAGGTGGTTTTCGACTGGATGATGGTAACCCGACCTGGACAGACCTCTCTTCAGCTGCTGAAAGGGTAACTGGGAAGAGCTCTTCCGGTGGGGTGAGACTAGCTCATGAATTTGGCCTTATTAGAACAATTGAATAAGTTTACATAGTCTAAAAGTAAATAAAATAATGTGGGCATAAGATTCAAAGGTAACGCTAGAAGACTAAAATAGTTGTTCCAAAAAACTTGATAAACTAGGACCCAGAATCACTGTCGTATATATATTTTATGTTATTATCAACAATATATAAAGACAAGCGGGAAGAATGGATGCAACATGCTTAACTTTGTGTTAGTTTTGCGTGACTTCTTCAAAGTCACGAGGGGGGAATATGGAGTGTATTTTCAAGGGGGGAATATTTTTGCATTTAGCTTTTTTTGTTTTTTGTTTTTTTGTTTTATTTGTTTAATTGTCGAATTGGCTTAAGTCAGACAAATGTTCTTTGAACATTTGCAATGACCTGGTTAAAGTAATCATTGGGAAATACTTCAGCAATCTGTTGGGAAAGGATCTAATGCACATGCTAGATAGTTTATTGACATAGAAAATTGGGAATTACCTTGCAAACGCCAACACCTAATGCTGTTATGCTGTGTGTACTATCTTTACTTGTTAGCTTTTTCCACCGCCGTGTCAAAAATACAGCGTCAACGCCAGGTGGTGCAGCAGTTACCCATCAAACAGCGGTTAGGTTTCATTCTCAGTCACAAGGAATGGTGGAAAGAGTGAATGGGACATTCAAGAAACTAACATTTCTGAGAAACAGAATTTCAGAGCCGAAGGACGAACCACCAACCAGGGTGGAGACAGGTGACCAAGTGTACCTGAGAGTGTTCAGGGGACAGTGGAGCGCCCTGACTTGATCAGGCTTGGTTACATAGACTGGTACCTGATTTCCTGGAGTTCGGCACCTGTGTCTAGGAGGACATTGCACCTGATTTACTTGAATGTTGAATTATTAAATGCACAGTATGGGTCATGGTTGTCATTACAATGCATTGTTTAAATTCGGATGTGTTATGCTGTTTTCCTATGGTTGCAGTAATAATGAGACTGATGAGTTTCTTTGATGCAACTGGAATATGTTCTGACTACTGGTATGGCCGAGTTGATGAGTGGATCCGTGGGCAAGGCACACATGGGTACGTGTTAGTAACCTTGTCGTGTGGGCCTTGCCTATGGATGACAAGATGGACATTAAATTTGTGAACTGTCCGACCTGAGGTCGGCTACGGATACGGGGGATAACACTGTGATGATGTTTGAGAAACCTGCATGCATGGAAACCACCTGAGCCATTGCATGCATGTCTACAGGGTGTTTTTTTAAGTTTTATATAGGTTTATTGTTCCTTATACCTGGAGGTATTCGATTTTGGTTATACATGCATATAAGTATTTGAAGGGATTTCTTATGATGAAATTACTATGCATTTGGCATTAGTATGGTCATCAGTGATGACCAAGGGGGGACTGTTAAGAATAAATAATAACATATGTATCAACAGGCTGTAATATCTACACATAGCCACAAGGGAACAGAAAGAAATATATAAGTTGTATTAACCGCACCTGGCCACCAGATGGCGGCACACATAATACACTGGGGGCGGGCGCTAAACACTAGCCAATCAGAGCATAGTATGCGTCATAGAGGCCACGCCTGCCCAGGTACTACCAAACAACACATCCGGGGGAAGGAGAAACCCCCAGGCAGCGTATCTGGACAGATATCCAGCTAAGGGTAGCTCCACGCGCGTGGCCTATACAATACCCCTCCTTTTGCTTCATAGATAAATACCTAAAGCTAAACAAATAACGTGGGTTAAAAGCGATCCTGTGTCGGCGGCCTTCTTCCTCAACGAACACATCACAAGCCTAAATGGTCTCCAGTTTTTGGAAGTTAATGTTGAGACTGTTTCTTGTTACGGAGAATGTTATTGACGTTATGGGCTATTTGTTGACATCCTTGTTATCGTTAAATAAAGGATTGCATTTGTTAAACCCTTTAAATTCCTCGTACTGTTGCTTTTTTCCGCGATGATTTCTTTTCTCGGTGGCGATGTCCGAGGTGAAGTCCAGCTGTAGTGCTCACGGTTCGCCACTGGTGGTAACATGTTCAGTTCAATATAAGCTGTATATTCTGCCATTTTAAATACGTTGTTTTCAGTGTACTTGGTGAGCATGTGGTGTAAAAAGAGTACAACCCATGGTGTTTAGTTTTATTTGATGTAATTGGTTGTTTATGAGTCATGTCACCCTGCCTGTGTTGTGATTGGCTGGGAGGCGGGAGAGTGAGGGAGCGCGAGCGGAGCTCGGAGAACAGCGAGTGAAAAGACGATGAAAAATGTAATAACGCGATTTACATGGCGTAAAGTGTGCTTGCAAGTTAGCGCTGTAGAAAATAGAGCATAAGACTGCAGACCAGTGGAAAGCCGGATGTGTGTCCTGTTCAGTAAATATCGACGCAGTAGCTGATATTGCGAGATTAGCCTTTGCAGCTAACTAGCCTAGCTAGACCAAAGCCGCCATGTTTTGTAATGCGCAGTGTAGTTTTCACCCCTCAAAAATATAATTAGCAAATCATGTCTGTCACTATACTGTATCTGTCCTGCCTTCCTTCCTCTCTTCTTTCCTACCTTCCTTCTTAAAAAGTAATGGTAAGTAACAGTTTATAATAACGCCATAAGTCATAAGTCATTTATAAGCCTTAATGATGAATTAATCATTAACAAAACATTAATATACAGTTATAGATGATGATTAAGTGCTATGTTAAAGGGCCCCTATTTCACCACCCAGTATTTCAAAACTTGTAATCTGGATCAGGATAATCCGGATAATGAAATCCTCCTTTTCTCAGTCCTGGATCAAGGTGATCCTGCTGACTTTATCTGAGTATTTCAAAACACCGGCAGGGTGGATCACCGTGATCCCGATCTGGGCGGAGACGGATTTCCAAATCTCGTGTCTCCGCCTCCGGATCGAAACATGGCGGACGAAAGGAGCAGCTGGGAGCGCAACTTCCACGCCAAAAGTGTAAGTTTACCGTCGTCTAATGTGTAGCGGTTTTAAGACCATACGAACACCAACCAACATGTCATGCAAGCTAACTTCTTGGTGGTGATATCAAGCTTTTGTGTACATAAACAAAGATATACTCATACACTTCTCTTTCTTCTACTTTCAGAGTCCACTCACAGCCATGGACCACTCGGCTATTAAAGACAATCGTATGAGTGCTGGAAATCCTTGGAAACGCTGTAATTGTATTGATACGTTCAAGGTTTAAGTTATTGGATTCTGAATAAAGTTCTTGAAACTGCTTGAAATTGTAATTGCATTACTTTCATATACTTGTATATAGCTTGGTCAGTGACACAATTGGAAACAGTTTTTCATCCTAATGTGTCTCCCTTATATAGAAGGCTCTCACTAAACATAATTATGGTCATTTATAGCAAAATAGCATCTGATTTGATGAAGTAAAATAATCAGTGTGTACACAAACACTGAAGTACATTGCTGCATGTTTTAAAATCACATTCAAGCTATTTCCAAAAGTGCATTTTTAAGCTTCTGACTGAAGTCAAATTTGTGTTAATTTAATGAGAAGCATGAAAATGTACCTTGAAAATGCGGGAGACCGAGAGGGCGGTCAAACAAATTGAACTGGCCAATGAACACTTCCTAATAACGTTCTTAACGTCATAAGTCATCAACAAAACATTAATATACATTTGTAGATTATTAATAAGTGCTGTTTTACAATAATTAGTTTTTATATTTTATTTTTTCCCCCTTCTAAGTTTCAGCTACTAGTCAGCTACTATCAGTCTGACAGACTCAAGGAGCAGCAGTAGTTTTTAATGACCCAAAGCATCAATACACACCACCAGAATATTGACCATGGGCCTTTTCACTCTTTTGGATGTTTTTGTGGTGATTACTTTGCTGTACCTAACTCAAGCCCAAAGTAAGTTACACATTTTATTTTATTTTCAGCATTTTAAACAGCTAAATCTCACATTAGTAAAAGATTTACCTTAACGTAAAATACTACATTTGACTGGGTAATAGTGAATAATATGTGTTTCAATCACAGTCACTTCATTATGTTTGTCCAATTGAAGGATTTCCTACAAGATTGGAGCGGGGTGGGGTAGGACCTAGTTGTCTCTGGCTTAAGTATTACAGACTGTCCTTTCCAACCGTCTTAATGTTTCCTTCCCACCTTTCCTGTGCCTTTGCTCGTAATGCTGCTCTGTGTTCAACAGCTGAGTTTTGTATGCGCATCCCGGGAGACGATAAACCCCAGCCAGTGGCAGAAGAAGCGGGCCCTAAGAAAACCCCAAATAGTGACGAACCCTTCATAGTGGAGCATGGTCTGCACCTCTACATACTTTAATTTCATGACACCCTTTCAACTGTACCATCCTTAATGTAGCTGTCCATGTGTGCCCAGGTTGTTGCTGCCAAAACCAAACGCAAGCAAGCCCCAACAGCATGTTCAGAGGGAGAAAAGTTAAAATCTGGAAAAAGAGTGAAGATTGTGACTCAGTCGAAGTCATGTAAGTGTGTGTTTTCTGTGGCAATTGAAAAGTTTCAATGGCCGTGCATGATTTGATACATTTGAACTTGTTCAATGCGAGCATGAGATGACACTTTTTCTTCTTCAATGAAGGGTTCTCAAGTCCGGTTAACGGGGAGCCATCGGCTGTTTAGTATTTTTAATATGATCTTATTATTCCCAGAGAGACTCTACTAGATGGCAGAAGGGTGTGTGTGAATATGTCTAACCCAAAGGCATACCTGGAACTGTTTTATAAAGTGCTGTAAGTCCACATGTAAAACCATGCCTCTATATTCTCGTTTGTCACATTGGAGTCAACCTGACCGCTTATCTGACACCCTTTGTACACTTCCTTCCTGGTGAGCGCTCTCTTCAATGTGAGATCTCTTATCTTTTTCCTGTTTGTTCGTCTCAGTTCCCACCTCAGGAGAGAAGCACATAATGCGCCACTCTTTCCACACCTAGTGGACAGAAATGAGAGCTCTGAAGCTTGGGAAGCAACCGGGGTGGTCTGCAAAAGGGATGAGCCCACAGCAGATCCACCTGTAGAAGAGGGGTCTAGTTATGACCAGGACGAACCACGTGAAGAACCACAAAATACCACACCTGCTCCCTGCACTCTTTGTGAAATACCCTGGATAACGATGTTTATGTGGACGGATGTGATCTTTGTGGAAGTGATCTTTCCAACCACTAACTGCAAAACCATTGCTCAGGTAGGTCACTCGCCCATTCATTCCTTCACTCACTCACTGAGAATTTACTGACTCCCAGATCAATCTTAAATAGCATAATTTAAACAACAATGTCATAACTTTGTTTATCTTATCGCACAGTTTTGGACGGAAGAATGGCGAAAATGGGTGCATCGACTTGAGCCACCTGAGGGAACCTCTAACACCGGATATGGCAAAGCTGATATTATCAAAGTTTTTCTAGTTATGTTGAACCCTCCGTGTGTATTTTCCGCTTTGTCCTCCCTTGTTAACCTTTAGGAGCATTATTTAGCTTGCGTTAAAAAAACAACAACTTTTTCACCAATATTGGCTGATGTACACACTTTCTTCTTCTTCCTCTTGTTGTGAAACGCCCTCCACCTGTGCTTCTGTACCATCAGAAAGAGGCAGAAAAACAGAACAAATAGAAAATAAATCATGACTGTTACTGTGTTACTGGAGATTCACGATTACTGTAGTCTGTCTTACCGGATGTAGGTTGTTGGCATACCTTATACTCCTCCCCCTTCAGCCATCTGCCACCGTTGCTGCATCCTGGGCTTAGCGCCGCCCAAATACAAACAAGATGGAGCATTTTTTCCCCCTATGCCAGAATGATAGTGAGTAGAGCCAGACCTTTCTCCAGTGCTGTACTGAAATGAAGTGTGGAGATAGGTCTGGCTATGTGAGACTACGATTACTGTAATGTGAAGGATGAATGATGCCGGCCCCGAAAGTTCATTAACAGGGGGCTTTTATATAAATCTAAAGAATATAGCCTGTCACACAGCATGTGTGTTTGAACTGTTTATTGCCTATTTTTGTGTGTAGTTCTTTCTTTAATTCACCAGAATGGCCTCAGTTAGTCTTTTTTACCTCTCATTATCATGGATCATGGATTGTAGATACAATTTGAGAGTTGCAAAGACAGAGAGAGAGAGAGCAGAAGACAGCAAGATTTTGAAACTAAACCAAACATTGTCCCCTCCCTCTCTACTCCCCCATTGAGAAGTGTTGCATTTTATGCGCCTGTGATTGACAGGTACGATGGATTCCCTGAACCAATCTGGAAAGAGATGCCCTAATTGGTCAGAATGGACTAAAATCTAAATTGTCTCATCCAGAGGCAGGCGCAGTTACTGTAACTCTAAACAGATATTCGCATCGGTCAGAGGTTATATTTGACATTGCAATTCACGTGACTTAGAAATTAGCGGTTGCCATTAAAAGCATCCTGAATTACCACAGAAATTGAAGGTCTCCAGAGTGTTAACAAACAGCTCTTTCCACTGCGACTGTGACATATGCCAATGGTTATGTCATTACAGTTCACATGACATCATTGACTTCAAATAATTCTGACGGAGATCAACCTCGGCGGGACTTGAAACCAGGTCTCCGGACTGTTAACCAACAGCCCAATCCACTGCGCTGGTGAGAAGTACCTGGATGGAGGTTATATATGACATTACAATTCACATGACATCATTAAGTTTAAACAGTTCTGATGGGTACCCGGGTCTCCAGAGTGTTACCCAAAACCTCACACCGCAGCACCATTCATACTTAAATGTGGTCGTAGGTTGACATTAGCATTCACATGACATTGTTTAGCTCTAAAAATCATGTAAGGATTTGATGGAGAACTCACTTGGCGGGACTCTAACCAGCCTACAAATCACATGGCATAGCAATAAGAGGCTCCCACGGTGACCACCCTCACCGCGACCTGACCCCAGGGGCAGAGCAGATATCAAACTGCTCTTGCCGCCGTGCCACCAAGACACAGAGAACAACACGGTCAGAAGTTATACATAACATTACAATTCGCATGACTCAGCGGGAACCCTTGTCTGCGGCGATGATAGCCGTCAACTTTCGCTCTGATTTTTATTTTCAGTTGGACAAAAACTAAATGAAATCAGACAGTGGCTATGAATGTATTTATTGTTTTTCCTGGTCAGAATCACAGCATACAGTGTGTAATAACTTCTAAAGTAAACAGAAATATCATCACCTTATTTCTTTATATAGATTTACTTTCATATCTTTTTTTTAAATGTTTTTTTTTTTTTTAAGTTTCATTATTTAACATTTTCTTCGCCCCAAGAATGTAAAAACAAGACAACAAGAGCAGATTTGCAAACCCATGGTAACCAATTTGATATCCTGCTCAAGGTGTGTGCGTGTGCGTGTGTGTGTGTGTATACTGTATCCTTAACCTGGAAATGTGTATATTTGATGAGGGCTGATTAACTGAAATCAAAACGCAACAGGACAGGGAACAGGGCTACATTGTAAAAGACCCTACAGATGAGCGACAACGGCAATGAAACTGGCTGTTCGTTTCTCATGGAACGAAGCTCATCAAGACTCATTCATCGACCTCGCTACAGTGTCACATGAACGCACAAACACCGCCTGCTCACACAGTATCGAAGTAGAAAAAGTTTAAAAATGAATGATTTAAAAATAAAACATTGCTGCAATTACATTAGGAGGACATGTAAACCAAGCAGATGATAGGAAAACATATGGCGTGACCTCCATCTACTCAGAACCAGTAGATCTACATAGGCCTACCGACACGGCATCGTGGAGGTATTACATGATGCCGGAGCTATGAAGGTCAAACGTGTGCTACGTTTAGGCTTACTTGTCATGTGCTGAGCGCAACGCTGCCCGACAAATGTTTTCAAAGCCATGCGGTTTGTATATTTTTCCTTTAATTCCACCGCGTGGTCATTTCTTCGCCAGGATTTCAAGATGGTTTCCATTTTTTTGCAAACTGCCCCTGTTGCCTCCTGTTGTCACAAAGTAAGTATTCCATTCATTCGCTCATAAAACAAACAAGAAACGTAATATTTACAAATATTGTGTTTTTCTAACACTTAAAAATGTACAGTTTGACCTTTCTAAATACTGTGTGTCTGACTCTCAATGTGTTGTCCCTTCATGTACAATACTTTCTGTCCAGAGAGGGCAAAGCGGTAGACTCCTTGGCGCCCTCTGGTGTACACTTATAAAATAGACAAGGTTTATGAACAGACCATTTGCTGCTGTTTTTACCCATCAAGGTGCCCTAAAGAGAGGGACCGTTAGCCCGAAGATATGGGACGGGACTTTGGCTCGTGTGTTAAATGTATCCTCACATTCCCCGACTGCCATTCGGGACGGCCCGTAAAAAGTACTTGGTGAGGATCCAGGCCCCTGCACAGGGAAAACTGAGCAGGGGCTAACTGACCTCTCTGGCAAACGTCGTGGACCGTAAGCAACGTGTTTGAATGTCTTTTGCTCGATAATATCCAGTCAGCCTCCCCTTTCAGTTTTTTTTTAATTTTTTTTGAATGTTTAAGGCTGTGAGGTTCCAGTCTCCCCCCCCCCACCCCCATAGGTTACAGTTTTTAACTGCAGAGCTGGTGTGTCATCCAGCACATCAGTCCAGGACTGCGAACCCGCCACCAGAGAGTCTGTTGTTTCACGCAACACACATGTTGCTCATTGCGAACATATATATATATGTATATATATATATATATATATATCAAAAAAACAGTATGCAGTATGCGACAGTATGCAACCACCGCAGAATTAGCCCTATCCCATTGCTAGTGTTCCCCCACCCAACCGCAACACAGGCAGCAACAAAAACGAAGAAGAAAAATCGGACGGGAAGCTGAAGCTAAAACACGGCGGACGGCGGCAGCCTTCGAAGGAAACAAAAACGAGCTGATGAACGAGCAAATAGCGAGTGTGGGCTAGGCGCGTGTCCGCGGTGACCCGCTACGCGACGAGCGCGGTCGGCGTCGTCTGACCTCGCCGGGGGGCATGCCGACCCCTTCGCTGCACGATGAGAGACGGGACTCTGCGACTCTTGGACGTACCCTTGGCCTCGAAACGACAAACAAAGACAGCAAAGCAAAACTCTGTACTTGATTTCCTCCACCAGTACTACTACTACTACCACCCCCACTTGTTTTGAAGGGCCTCTGCCTATATGAAGCACTGTCGTCCCCCCCCCCCCCCCCCCCCCCACACACCACCATTTGTGTGCTTAAGAGTCCAGTACGCGACCCGTCAGTGGACTGGCTTCTTCTTCTGGTCCAGCGCCGGGCTAAGTCAAAACAACAAGGGGTTCAACCGAGGTCTTGGGACAGAGACAGTGCGGCGATTGGTTGGTTCTTTGCTTGATTGGCGGTGTCTGGCTGAGGACGTCTCATAGGGGGAGAATCACAGCACACACAGCGGTACGACAGACGAGGGGGGGGGGGGGGGGGGGGGGCAAGGACGGGACATTTTAGCATGAACACGCGTGCGCACGGCGATCCGCGCGTTAAACGTCTCTCTCTGGCAGTGGTGGCCGAAGGTGTAGAGTAAGGTAGTCGCCTGGTACCCGTGTGTGTGTGTGTGTGTGTGTGTGTGTGTAGGAGAGAAAGGGAGAGATGGAGATGGTGGTGGTGGTTGGGTGGAGGCAATACATTGAGTTACTCATTTGAAATAGAAAAATAGTCCTGTTCGGACGATTAGTGCTCACATCCAAAACCTGCTCCATCTCCAACAGTCATCCAAAAAAAAAAAAAAACGAAATGAGTAAATGTATTACTGTCTATTACTGTTTATTATGTTGAATTGCTGTTAATAGGGGCAAACGATAGCCTTGCACAGCCAGACCATATTTGCTTAATATCTTGAGGCAAAACCAGAAGGTGCTTGCGAGATTTAGTCTGTTTTTTTAGTGAGGCTAGGCGAAGGATAGATGGGGTGAAATGTAGTATTTGAAAAAATGTGATTGTACTGACAAATATACTTCTTTTTTAGGTTCGCTTTGGATCAAAATATTACGGTTCTTCTTTAAAAATAAGTGTTTCGGACTTGGAAACCAGCAGGTTTTGGGAAAATGTCAAAACATCAACCAGCCAGCCAGACTTGAACAAAGTAGATTTCGGGAAAACGTGCAGATTGACAAAATACTCCCATCCGTCCTAAAAAGAATTCATGCATAGATCCCCAGCGAGACACATCTTGTATATACCTTCTGCTCTGTACAGATTTATATAGAACTATATATATATATATATTTTCTCTATATCTATATTTTCTGAAAAAAAAAACAACTATTCAGCAAATGCAATATAAAAAAAAAAAGGACAAACCATGACAGCGATGCAATAAAAGGCCCGTTTGGCACGCGTTGCGAGAGGCCGGTGAATAGAAGTCACCCAGAGAACGCCGGGGACCCGAAAGTACAGTCGTACGTACTTGGCGGCGGTCGAATGAGCACCGCAAGTATCCCGTCGTGATCATCGTTGACGATTTATGGTCTGCGCACGGGTACCACCCCCCCCCCCCCTCCCCCCCTCCCCCCTCCCCCGACACCCACGGCAGAAGTGATGGAAGGAAGAAAGAAATGAGGATGGAGAGGCAGAACGGACGAGTCGAGTGGGAGAGTAGAGGAGACAAGAAGTAGCTGGTCAGCCTTTGAGAGAGAGAGAGAGAGAGAGAGAGAGAGAGAGAGAGAGAGAGTATGGGACCCGAAGCCACATGCAACATCATGGGCAAGAAAATAAGGTACGCAGAAAAGAGGAGTTGTGTGTGTGTGTGTGTGTGTGTGTAGGGGGGGTGGGGTGGGGGGGGGGGGGGGGTGAGGAGGGATTCAAGTCTGATTTGGGGCAACAGTGTCGCTCATATCTCCCCCTCATGAAACAAGTGACGTCTTTTGAAAATACCTCTCTGGATATTGTCTCCTCCACCACAGGTGGATGCTGTTCAGTTTTGACTCCCAGCACCACACTTGAAGGGAGGCGGGGGAGGTTGAAGTGTGGGGGGGGGGGGGGAGGGGGGGGGTGGAGGACAGAGAGAGAGACTTATAAAGACACCCCCCACAGATCAAGTTCAGGGGGGGGGGGTCCCTCGTGTGTGGGTCCTCCTGCTACCCCTCCGGTGGGGGAGGAGGGGGGGGGGGGGGGGGGGGGGGGGTGGTGGCGGCGCTCACTATACGCGCGTGGTGGAGTGCGGGTGGGGCAGGGTGTTGTTGTGGCCGGCGGCGGCGGGGAAGGTGTTGAAGGCGTGCAGCGGCTGCATGCCGGTGATGGTGCTGGGGATCATGGTGATGGTGTTCGGCGTCATGAGCGGCACGTCGTCGGGCGCCCGGCGCAGCGCCAGCGTGTAGTCGGGCGGGCAGGCGGGCCGCAGGATGTCGTGCGGCCGCAGCGGCTCCATGTCGTGGTGGCCGTCGTGCTCCGAGTGCTTCATCTGCAGGGACATGATCTCCTCCTCCTGGCTGTGCGCCAGGTCGTTGGCGGGCCGGCCGGCGCGCTGCGGCGAGAGCCGGTGGCGCCGCATCTCGTGCCGCCGGTCCCGCTTGTAGTAGAGCGCGGCGAACGCCAGGATGTTGAGGAAGAGCAGCGAGGCGCCCACCGCCACCGTGACGCTCAGCTCCGTGGAGTAGTCCCGCGTGTCGCCGGGGAACAGGTCCTGGTGCGGCCGCTCCGAGCCCTCGTGCTCGGGCTCCGAGGGGAAGGTGGGGTAGGGGTGGCGGGTGGTGGTGCGCGGCGGCGACGGCGGGCGGTGCGGGCGCTGCTGTGGCGCCGGGCGGCAGGCGGGCGGCGCTGGTGGTGATGGCGTCGTCGTGGAGGCTGTGCAGGTGGGGCACCAGCTCCAGCCAGAAGGCCACCTTGTTGGCCCGGTAGTTGTCCCGCACGCGGGGCTTCAGGCCGATGTGCAGGTACTGCTTGTCCTTGGAGTTGAACTTGGTCCAGATCACCTCCTCGAAGCGGTTGGGCTTGGTGTGGATGAACTTGGTGTCCTGGGGCACCGGGAGGTTGGGGTCCCTGCGGGGAGGACCAGAATGGTGTGAGGGCGGGGCTTTCAAATGGGTGAACTCGCAATTCAATGTTGGGTTCTTTAGGACATTAAGAAATTAATATTAACATTTCGAATTTCTAATATGAATGTGTGTAAATTTGATTCGATATTCTGATACAATGTATTTCTGTACACAGGTCTGTACATTAAATCCTCAAATGTGAATGAAACAAATGATGGAAGAGACGATCAAAAATAAAGCTGACATACATGTCATTTCTTGGTCCACTGTTACATTAAAAAATTATATTGAAACTGCTATTAAAATCAATAACAACATTCCTTATCGATGTGGTTGAATTGGCACCTTGGGATCTGTAGTGCCTTTGCTTTATTCTAATTGTGATTTTATACTGCGGTTATAGAGTGGTGCAGGGATGACGTATTTTTGTAGGCCAACCCAGAAGTTAGCATCTCCCTGGGTTCCCTCGACAAAAAGCCAATGGGTTTTTCCCATTGGACTTTGGATTATTGCAGAAAATAAGCTGTGGCAAACAAAAGTTTATGATACTCAGACGTTTTGTTAAGCAAGATAATCTTCACCAATGAACACTACTTTTATGACTTTTGAAGCGACACGTAAAAGCTTAAAAATTCACGAGTGGGGTATTTACCGACGTATCCTCTATGTCGTAAAATAAACGTGTAAATCTCTTAAGTTTATGTTAACCACAGACCTTATTTCAGGCATCGAACCAAAAACCCATTCAAAAAACCCATTGACTTCGAGACGAGGGAACCGGAAGTGCCAACATGCTAACGGACTTCCGGGTTTTAGGACTCATTCCTGCACCGCTCTATTGGAGACACAGGTCTTTCACAGTCATCTAGCTGGAGATGACTGTGAGCTACTGCACTCAAATGTAAACGTAGCGAACGTGCAGCCCCAACGTTTAGCCCCAACGTTTAGCCCCAACGTTTAGCCCCAACGTTTAACCCCAACGTTTAACCCCAACGTTTAGCCCCAACGTTTAACCCGAACCAGACCTACCCGGTCTTGGCGAAGTTGGTCCAGTAGGTCATGACGACGGCGCTGAGCATCACGTCATTCTTGGAGAAGTTGCATGGGAACAGGTCGGTGGCGCCGATCATGGGCACGCCGAACACGTAGGGGATCTCGTCGCCGTGCGCCGCGTCCGCCCACTCGGGCCGCGCCTCCGTCTGGCAGTGGTGGTAGAAGGTGTAGAAGTAGACGGGCGACTGGAACTCGGCGTGCAGCTTGGCGGTGGCGATGGCGGGCGCCACCCACTGGTGGTCGGTGAAGAGCGCCAGCAGCGTCTTGCGCCGCATGTCGCCGTTGTCCCGGTCCGCCCAGTCCGTGTACATGAACTTAATGGTCTCCCTCAGGATGTCCTTACCTGGGGGGAGAGGGGGGGAGGGAGGGAGGGAGGGAGGGAGGGAGAGATAGAGAAAACATGGAGAAAGGGTGAGGGAGGTAGAGTTAAATAGAGGAAGGCCATGAGATTTGGATAGAGAGACATTGAGAGAGAGGGGAAGAGAGAGAGAGACATGGAGAGTGATGGGGCTTTTGATGAAAAAACATTTCTTTAAAAAAAGAAAATATAAAAACGTGTGTTAATTGTCATAGTGTGGACACAATAAGCTAAAAAAAAAATAATTCAGATTCAAGCGAAACTAAATAGTTGTATTGCTTTGAAAAAGAAGTATATTTATTAAGGAGAATCAAAGATGCAAAAGCATAAAAAAATAGCTATAGCTTTTTATGCCACCGGCACAGACAGGTGACAGACATGTGTAGAAGGACAGACGTCAGGAAGGACGTGTGTGTAGAGGGACAGGTGGACAGTAGGACTCACCCTGCGGGTACCCATAAAGGTTGTCCACGAAGTTGGAGATGGTGTAGTCAAACGCCGCGGCGGAGATGCCGTCGTTGTCCTCGCTGTCGTCTACAAACTTTAGCCCCTCCCCCTGGTTCACGCCGATCAGGATGTCATAGTTGAGGAACTCGCCCTGGTGGCAAAGGACAGAGCAGAAATGTGCGTTTTCACGTTAAACAACCGACGAAACACAGCCGCAGAATGGTTGCTATTTTTTTTTGCAATCGCAGTCTTTGAAAAACACTGTGTTACAGTTCTGTTAAAAGTTTTATTTGTAAGGTTAGGGCTAAATGTTCTGAAGCTAATGCTTATTTTCTTCATTTTTAATTAATTTAATGGGTTGAACTTAAGTTGATATCACAACTCACAACTAAATATCGGGCGTGTCTGTAGGCCAGAAGGCCCACCGACTATTAACAATTAATCATAATCTTTATTAAACCTGGTAAATGTGTGTAGTCAAGCACTGCTTTATCTATAGGGCTCGCACATCAGAATGCATCATGGGATTTTTAATTGCCACTACTCAGCCGTATTAAGAGTCAAGGGAGTTGTAAAATCCTAAAATCCTAAATCAACGTGAGCAGACCTGCTGCATGAGGATCTCGGGGTCGTCGGGCACCACGTCCCCGTCCACCACGGGGCCGAAGGCGATGTGGTAGCGGGCCGGCTGGATGTCCTGGTCCACCAGCTCCCGGAAGTTCTTGCGGCGGAGACAGTCGACCAGGTCGGCCGTCTCGGTGTAGGTGCAGCCCACCTTGCGCGCCAGGATCTTGGTGTACTTGAGGGGCTGGTAGTTGACGGACCAGCTGGAGATGGCCGTGCCGCTCTGGGCGATGGCCCGCTGGAACAGACCTGGGAGAGAGAAGGGAGGGAGGGAGGGAGGGAGGGAGGGAGGGAGGGAGGGAGAGAGAGAGAGAGAGAGACGTTTGAGGTTATTATTAGCTGAAGAAGATTATTTCAAAGAGAGGACCTCTGGTGTTTTCTAACTGTGAAATCAGTCATTGGTCAAGGCTATGTAAAGATGATGGGCAGGTTTTGGGCAAAGATGGATGAAACATAACTAGACCCAATATACTAACTTAAATATAGTATATATATATGCTTATGTTTTCACTTGCTAATTGTATTTCATGAATGATCATTTCAGTATTTTATTTCACTTTGTACTACTAATTATGTACTGTAATTTAGCCCTATTGTGTTTTTGCTATCTGTGACTGTTTTAACTGTGTCTGTTTTGTCATGTAAAGCACTTTGGACCACGCCGTTGCTGCTATATAAATACAGTTTAACATATCCATATGATGTACAAGTATACACACCGGGTATATATCGATAGCAACCATAGATAGTAACATGGATTTTATTTGTTGGGGTCATTTAATCAACGCTTGGTGAAATAGCTCACTCTAGTGGCGTAAAAGTATAGCACTCTAGCTCTCTCGCGGTTTTTACTATCTGTGTCTGTTTTTACTGTGTCTGTTTTTGTCATGTAAAACACTTTGTTGCTGTATAAATAAAGTTTAATGGTTGGCCTATTAATATTATTTACATGTATACAACAGCCAGGTATAGAAAGATCGCGACATGGATCGCCTTTGTTGGAGGCTTTTAACCCAATTGCTTGGTGAAATAGCTCCCTCTAGTGGTGATACCGGGTATAGCACACCAGCTGTCAATGGTTTTACTATCTGTGACTACTGTGTCTGTTTTTGTTTTGTAAATCACTTTGTAACACACCTTTGTTGCAATTTAAATCAAGTTTAATATATTAACATTATGTATACAAGTATACAACAGGTATAGAAAGAAAGTAACAATAAATAGCAACATGGATTTTCTTTGTTGGGGTTATTATACATATGGGGTTACGCCTGGCGCAATAGCTCTCTCTAGTGGCATAGTTTTTTACTGTGTCTGTTTTTGTCATGTAAAGCACTTTTTTAACACGCCATTATTGCTATATTTATAAAGCTGAATATTATTAACAGTATGTACATGTGTAGAAACAGTAATAGGATCTTCAATGTAGGGGGTCTTCTAAACGCAACCCTTGGGTATGGGTGAGGGTGATGATGAGAGAGGAGAGGGGGTGTGTCAGATGAAGGGGGGGGATTTCTTACCTGGTGTGCCCCATCCCACCTCCACCCCTCTCCCTGGGGCAGGGGGCTGGGACACATGGGTGGTGGGTGGGGAGGAGGGGGGACCAAGAGTGGGGCGATGTGATTGGCCGTCGACGAAGAGCGAGGGAGCGGATGGATGGACGGATTGTTGGCGTGGCGGTGACAAAATGGTGGCGGACGGACATACGGTGGTGGTGGTGGTGGTGGTAGGAGGAGGAGGGGGGGAAGGTGGGTGGAGAGAGAGAGGTGTGGAGTACAGAGGGAGTGGGGATGGGAGGAAATGGGGGAGGGGGGGGGGGGGGGGTAGTTGACAAAGAGGTGGGGTTGGTTAAGGGTTAAGATGTTAAGGCTTTTCCGAGGTCTGTATGTGTGTGTGTGCATGTGTGTGTGTAGGGGGGGGGGCGTTCTTATAACGGAAATTTAATGAAACAATTAAATGATGATGAAATTAACAAAATGAATGAAATGGAAGCAGCTTACATCACCATCAACCTCTGCCATGATGAATGTTAATTGTTAGTTCATTAATCTTTGCTAATTAACTTAACGAGGACAACAGAAAAATGCTCTTCGGAATGTACTGTTCGTCATTATCCACGGGTGGCACGATGGGTTACCATAGAAACGAGAGGGAAACAAAGAAAGCAACAACCCTCCTCATCCTCTCTGAATGGTGAGAGGATGAGGAGGTTGGTGTGAGAGGATGAGGAGGTTGTCTTACCCTCCGAGTGGTGTGAGAGGATGAGGAGGTTGTCTTACCCTCCGAGTGGTGTGAGAGGATGAGGAGGCTGTCTTACCCTCCGAGTGGTGTGAGAGGATGAGGAGGCTGTCTTACCCTCCGAGTGGTGTGAGAGGATGAGGAGGCTGTCTTACCCTCCGAGTGGTGTGAGAGGATGAGGAGGCTGTCTTACCCTCCGAGTGGTGTGAGAGGATGAGGAGGTTGTCTTACCCTCTCAGAGTGGTGTGAGAGGATGAGGAGGTTGTCTTACCCTCTCCGAGTGGTGTGAGAGGATGAGGAGGTTGTCTTACCCTCTCAGAGTGGTGTGAGAGGATGAGGAGGTTGTCTTACCCTCCGAGTGGTGTGAGAGGATGAGGAGGTTGTCTTACCCTCTCAGAGTGGTGTGAGAGGATGAGGAGGTTGTCTTACCCTCCGAGTGGTGTGAGAGGATGAGGAGGCTGTCTTACCCTCCGAGTGGTGTGAGAGGATGAGGAGGTTGTCTTACCCTCTCAGAGTGGTGTGAGAGGATGAGGAGGTTGTCTTACCCTCTCCGAGTGGTGTGAGAGGATGAGGAGGTTGTCTTACCCTCCGAGTGGTGTGAGAGGATGAGGAGGCTGTCTTACCCTCTCCGAGTGGTGTGAGAGGATGAGGAGGTTGTCTTACCCTCTCAGAGTGGTGTGAGAGGATGAGGAGGTTGTCTTACCCTCTCCGAGTGGTGTGAGAGGATGAGGAGGTTGTCTTGCCCTCTAAGTGGTGTGAGAGGATGAGGAGGTTGTCTTACCCTCTCAGAGTAGTGTGAGAGGATGAGGAGGTTGTCTTACCCTCCGAGTGGTGTGAGAGGATGAGGAGGTTGTCTTACCCTCTCAGAGTGGTGTGAGAGGATGAGGAGGTTGTCTTACCCTCCGAGTGGTGTGAGAGAAAGAGGAGGTTGTCTTACCCTCCGAGTGGTGTGAGAGGATGAGGAGGCTGTCTTACCCTCCGAGTGGTGTGAGAGGATGAGGAGGTTGTCTTACCCTCTCAGAGTGGTGTGAGAGGATGAGGAGGTTGTCTTACCCTCTCCGAGTGGTGTGAGAGGATGAGGAGGTTGTCTTACCCTCCGAGTGGTGTGAGAGGATGAGGAGGCTGTCTTACCCTCTCCGAGTGGTGTGAGAGGATGAGGAGGTTGTCTTACCCTCTCAGAGTGGTGTGAGAGGATGAGGAGGTTGTCTTACCCTCTCCGAGTGGTGTGAGAGGATGAGGAGGTTGTCTTGCCCTCTAAGTGGTGTGAGAGGATGAGGAGGTTGTCTTACCCTCTCAGAGTAGTGTGAGAGGATGAGGAGGTTGTCTTACCCTCCGAGTGGTGTGAGAGGATGAGGAGGTTGTCTTACCCTCCGAGTGGTGTGAGAGGATGAGGAGGTTGTCTTACCCTCCGAGTGGTGTGAGAGGATGAGGAGGTTGTCTTACCCTCCGAGTGGTGTGAGAGGATGAGGAGGTTGTCTTACCCTCCGAGTGGTGTGAGAGGATGAGGAGGTTGTCTTACCCTCCGAGTGGTGTGAGAGGATGAGGAGGTTGTCTTACCCTCCGAGTGGTGTGAGAGGATGAGGAGGCTGTCTTACCCTCCGAGTGGTGTGAGAGGATGAGGAGGTTGTCTTACCCTCCGAGTGGTGTGAGAGGATGAGGAGGTTGTCTTACCCTCCGAGTGGTGTGAGAGGATGAGGAGGTTGTCTTACCCTCCGAGTGGTGTGAGAGGATGAGGAGGTTGTCTTACCCTCCGAGTGGTGTGAGAGGATGAGGAGGTTGTCTTACCCTCCGAGTGGTGTGAGAGGATGAGGAGGTTGACGCAGGACGCCCCGGCGCCGGAGCCGAAGATGGTGATGCGTTCGGGGTCACCGCCAAAGTGTCCGATGTTCTCGTTGAGCCAGCGCAGCGCCTGGATCTGGTCCAGGATGCCGTAGTTCCCCTTAGCTGATTGGTCCCCTGTGCTCAGGAAGCCTGCGTGCGATTAGATAGAAAGCAGGCGCAGGAGGGAGGGGATTGGACAGAAGAGAGGAGGTGGAGGGAACAGAAATGTTTATTCGGAATGGTGTGTCAGCCATTTTGTGTGTATATATGTATTTTGTGTGAGTGTATTCAAGTATTCAAGGGTGGAATGCGGTGGAAACAGACATTTAATCTGATAACATAACAGGCTTAGCTGGGTGTACCTACTAAATGCTAATGCTAATTGTTTTGTGTGGAGTCACACTGGACCCCTGAGTCAGCACCGAATCAAATTGTACACGGTTGCCTCTTCTTGTTATTCTACAACGCTGTAATGTGGAAAAGGAACCGACACAGAAAACACGAAAGGAACAATGCTTTAAATGTGAAAGAGTCTTTACAATGGATGCCTTGTAATTCTTGTTTCTTTCTTTGTAAAAAGACAAGGGAGGAAAGATATTGAGACAGAGAGAGAGACAGAGAAAAGAGAGAGAGAGAGAGAGAGAGAGAGAGAGAGAGAGAGAGAGAGAGAGAGAGAGAGAGGGAGTTCTGTGAGGTCCGGATACAGGCTGAGTGTTTCATCTGTGTCCAAGAATGCAGAGTTTGCTCTCCTCTCTCACGCACACACACACACACACACACACACACACACACGCACACACACACACACACGCACACACACCGGGGTGCTGATCAAAGGCTATCAGCACAGAGAAGACATTTAGCTGTCTCTTTCTCCTCATCCTGCTCACACACACACACACACACACACACACAAACGTAGACACACGCAACATCAAACAAAGCTATCACAAGCATGAGCACACACACACACACAGATAATAGGTGGTGGTGGTGGAGGTGGTGGTGGAGGAGGTGGTGGCGGAGGTTGAGGAGGTGATGGAGGAGGTGGTGGTGGTATTAAGGGTGGTGGTGATGGAGGAGGCGACGGAGGATGTGGACCAGAGCCTGTGTGGTCTGTCCCGGGACGGCGTCTCCTCCAGCGGTGAATAAAACATACCGACGTCCGAATGCATTATTGAGCAGAAATGCCACAGGACCAGATGTCCTGATGCAGGACAGCAGTGTGACCCAGAAGAACAGGACACTGGACTCAAATATTGCCTCTGTTTTATGTTAAGATTCGATTTTAAGGTAGGATTGTACAACAATACGATTTTAGCTTTGGGTTCATGCGACAAGTCGATTTTAACGTTTGCTTACGCGACAACGTGTGTAAATGTATTATAGTTTTCTTATTTTGCTACTAAGACACGTCTGCCCCAGGTGCACTTCCTGGCCTCCTGCTGTGTATTCCTCCTCAAGGTTACTCCCTGTTTTCCTTTGTATTTATCATTCTTATGTTATCTTAAATGTATTGGGTTTTTTTACAGGCCACAATACGACTCACGGCAGCAGGCGTATAATGGCTGTAATGTGCGTCTGTGTGAGGAGTCACTCTGATCCGACGCGTTGGCGCTGACAGTCAGCCGGGGCGGAGGGTGCAGTGGGGGGGGGGGGGGGGGGGCTCCGTGGGGTCCATGGTTACGACGCATCCCTCATCCAGCCCCGCAGCTTCATCAAATGATGCCAACACAAACAAAAACCACTCCACAAGGACCCCATCTCTCTCTCTCTCTCTCTCTCTCTCTCTCTTTCTATATCTATATATATATATATATATATATATATATATATATATATATATATATATATACAGTATATTTCTCTCCATATATCTATGGATATGTCTTCTCCTACACAGAGTGATATAAAGAGTTAGTGAAAGAGTGTGCATTTATATATGCGAGCCAGGCCTTGTGTATGTCTGTGTACTTCGGATGTTCTGATAGTAGAGAAACCAGGCCAGCTCCCTGCAGAGACATGTGTTTGAGTGTTTCCCAGTGTGTGTGTGTGTGTGTTAGTCATGGTGGGGGCATGATTGCGCTTGTTTTCATCATGAGTAAATCCAAGTGTGTCAGAGAAACTTTGCGCACACACACCCACACACATACACACACACACACACAGATAAATATATGCATCCACAAATTCACAAAGAAGTAGGGCACCAGCGTGTGTGTGTGTGTGTGTCTTGGTGTGTGCGTATGTGTATGTTCCCAGCTGCACACACATGTCTGCAGGATAACAGTGAGTAACAGAGTGAGTACGGAAAAAAAGGCCACAGAGACATAATAAATAAAGAGATAGGGTAATATACACTGATAGAGCGATGGAGTCTCTCTCTCCGTCTGTCTGTCTGTCTCTCTCGCTCTCTCTACCTCTCTGTCTCTATTATTTCTGAGTAGAGTGGTACAGTGAGGGCTGTCCTCTCTCTGCTCCAGTCTGGGTGAAGAGAGAGGCCTCACATTGTATTGGCCACACTCAACTCAACCAGCTGAACAATAATAGCACACATGATAAAAACCTTCTCTACTTCATGACCAGTTCATTGAATACGCTTTGAATGAATTCTTGCACTATAGAGGTAGCTCCCTTTCTCTCTCCGATTGAAAGACGTTACGCGAGTTTGCATGTACCGCCACTGCAGCCAAGATGTGTATTGAGAGTTGATTATAGGCTCCCAGTTTAGACTGCAAGGACCCCTTTTGGTTTGTGTTTCTTTGTATCCTTTGATGCGTGTGCCTACAATGTGACGATAAAAGTCATGAGCAGTCGTTGTCTCATTGGAGATGCTTGGTTAACGCCTGTGTGTTAAATGAGTGCATGTGTACCTGCACAAGTACCGCCACTCGACTATCATCGCCTTTATATCCTCTCCTTTACTTTTCTACTCCACTAAGCTCCACCGCCCCCCCCTGCCACCCCTGGTGGCTTCCCCCAGTCTATACATCATCTGGCTGGGGGGGAGCTGGCCGTCATGCCCCCCTGGTCTCTGGGGGTCTGGTCCCACTCCGGGGGTAATGGAGGGTGAAATGGGGCTGCCGGAGCCATGTTGGACATGACGGGCCACCCACCTGCACACGCAGGAACACGTGTGTGTGTGTGGGTCAACATGGGTGGGTGGGTGTGTGTGTGTGTTTGTGTGTGTGTGTGTGTGTGTGTGTGTGTGTGTGTGTGCCTTTCTGTCTGTCTGCCTGTAGGAGGAAGATGCATTGACAATCTGGCTGAGTGTGCTTGTGTGTGTGTGTGTGTGTGTGTGTGTGTGTGTGTGTGTGTGTGTTTGTGTGTGTGTGTGTGGATAATGAGTGATGGCTTGGGAATTGTATTGGCCAAACAGAACAAGCTGTCTATAAACACACACACACACAAACACACGCATATTGCCACTGTGTCTTTCTCCTACTTCACACTCCTTCTGATCCAGAACAGTTTAGCTTTTGTTTCTTGTATCAGAATACAGACGATGACAAGGTCATGAGAAGCTGACAGCCAGCGTGAGACAAATACAATAGTGCTTCCCAAGCAACATGTAATAAAAGTAAGTAAATAAAACTCGTTGAGATGCTCATTTGCACCCCCTAGTGGTACAACAACCAAGTCACCTGCCTGCTCTAGCATGGGTATAGAGAGCAACGGGCCAGCCAAGAGTTGTCCATTGTGAACCTGAATTGACCGGATTGCCGAGCGTAACGCAAACACATTACAATACATTAAAGTTAAAGACATTCATCCTTTGTTGCCTCAACGGTGGTCGGCTCTGCAACACGACAGTTTGGCCATTGGTTGACTGTTTAATTGTTCTTCGTCTTGGTTTGGTCTTTCTTACAACCACGCACTCGTGCACGGCATCGCACGCACGCCACGCACGCGCTCACACACACACACACACACACAAACACACACACACACAAACACACAAACACACACAAACACACACACACACACACATTCCCTAGGAATTATCCCCATCTTCCCCTGCCATTTTAATTAAAATATGCTAATGACAAATTGAAGTGCATTTGGCTATGGGGTTGACTGTGGCAGTTTTACTAAACGCTGAATTTGAATATAGCTGTCAGCTGAGGCCCTGACTCCGTCAAACCCTCTGACGAGGTGTGTGTGTGTGTATATGAGTGAAAGAGAGAGAGAGAGAGAGAGAGAGAGAGAGAGAGAGAGAGAGAGAGAATAACAGAATACGAGTACAATATGGAAAGTGAGTTGGTATATTGAGCCAAGTCAGTACGTCTCTTGTCTCCCCAAGTTGTCACACACACACATACACACACACACACACTCCAGCGGCTGTGGTGGTGACAGGTATTACCTTGGGCTTCAGGAAATGTACTCTGACAAAAAACAAACTGTGCCAACGTTGGGTTTAAATTCTGGCTTGTGATGGCACCGCCTACTTCCCCCGTCAATTACAATGGACGTTTCCAGCTCATAAAGCCACGTTTACTTGTGTGTGTGTTTGGTGTTGTGTGTTTGGTTTTGTGTGTGTCCTATTTAGTGTGGTGTTTAATGCTGTCCACATGTTTCACACATTTGCTCCTCTCTCTTCACCACACACACTCACCATACACACATACACACTCACCCAACCACACCATAACTACACACACACACACACACACACACACACACACACACACACACACACACACACACACACACACACACACACACACACACACACACACACACACACACACCATACACATTCTCCATACACACTCAACGCACACACATTAACATTCGACACACACACATTCATGATACACACTCTCCATACACACATACACATTCTCCTCACACACATACACACTCACCCATAAGTTCACCATAACTACACACACACACGCACACGCACACACACACCCACCATACACATCCCCCCCCCCCCCCCCCCGGACTCTTGGAGGCTTATCTGAGGCAGAGTGGCTCCCTATTTGGCAGTGGTGCGGCGGAGTGGCAGTGGGGCAGCGCGGTGGGGACAGAGTGCCAGGAGGTTGTTGCGGTGGGGCCAGGTCTCTATTTGGCGGGTGGGATGCTATCTGTCTGTCGCTGCCAGGTTGATTAAGCAGCAGCAGTGGCGGCGGCAGAGCAGCTAAGCTAACATGCTAGCCCTAGCTGGATGCCCCCCCAATGCCCCCCACACACACACTGACGCTAACACACACACACACACACACACACACACACACACACACACACACACACACACACACACACACACACACACACACAATGGAGCAAATACAAACATGGATGCACACACATTGATGCATACACACACACACACACACACACACACAAATATAAACACACAGTGATTCCAATACACATACACTGATACAAACACACATAGACACATACACACATGCAAACACACAACACACACAGACGCACAGACGCAAATACACACACCCAAACCAAATTTGTATCAAACAAACACACCCTGGTGCATACAAGAAAATAAAAACACACACACACACCAAAAAACAACAAGGGCACAGTACAATCTAGCAGGCAGGCAGCCGGTCTAGAGGAAAATTAACATATGTGTGAAAGGAGCAAGGATGGCAAATTTATGAGCTTTAAGTGTTCAGTGTAACTGTATCTCATGTTAAGTATGACATCAGGTCCAGTGTGTAGAATTAAGTGGCATCACGCAGGACGGACTTGGCAGAAGTGGAAAATGATATTCGTAAGTATGTTTTAATTGTGTAATCCCATGAATATGAAGAATCAGTTATGTTTTCGTGACCTTAGATTGAGCCCTTCATATCTACATGCGGAGCGGGTCCTCTTCTACAGAGGCCGCCATGTTGCGCCGCCATGTTTCTACAGTAGAAACGGACCAGAACGGACTAGAGAGGCCGGGTTTTTCATTTTTAATCCTAATCGCTATTTTAGTTGTAAACTATGATCTATAGCTTTAAAGACTAAATAAGGAAATACAATTCATCACTTGACACTTGGCTACCCGGTGATGTTGTAGAGACGATAACATCATTTTTGGAAGTACCTACTGGCACCTTATAGGCCAGTAAAGGCCACCGGGGGATTCGATTGGTTGTTGCTGTAGCTTATTTAGTAAAGTATAAAGGTTATTTAGTGTAGCACCTTTTACAGAACAGGGTCACAAAGTGCTTCACAAGAGTACATCGTTAAAAACAAAGAAAACAAAAGACCATAAACCAGCACAAAAGAAACAAACACTAAAGCAGAGCAACAGACCTTAAAAACACAGAACAACGGTCACAACGCGCTTCGCAAGACTGCACTGTTGTTGATGTTTCATCCTCTTCATTATTCGCTTGGACAGAGTAGGACAGGGAAAAGTGCGACCCTCGGCGCGGATTGGTTAGCGCTCCCTTCCCGAGCCCAAGAACGACCTCGACTCTCGGTCCGTTAATAAAGACGCGCTGCTGTTGCCGTTCGACTTTACGAGCGACACACTGGACCCCGGGGGTCTCTACTGCTCCACCCATCAAGATGCTGTTTCTCTGGCTCTCTGGCTCTCTGTCTCTCTGTCTCTCTGGCTCTATGTGCTACACATGCCTGTGGTCAAGTCAGGCTCCCTAGAAGATGCCGGCGTTGTGTAGGTCGTGTTGTCATCAATACACATATTCAATTGCTGGCTGGTTGTTGTTGTTGTTGTTGTTACTGCTAACCCTAACCCCGTTTTATCTCTCTTTTTCGCTCTCTCCGTCTTATGTTTCATTTCTCGCTTGGGTTTCCCTCTCTCTGTCTCTCTCCGTCTGTCTCTCTCCCTGTCTCGTTCTGTCTCTCTCACCCCGCCTCTCTCTGTCTGTTTCTGCAGCACCCGTTGGTATTGGCGCTGCGATCCCCTCGCTCTCCACATGGGGCAGCGACACACAGATAGAGAGTGAGAGAGAGAGAGAGAGAGTGTGAAGCAGACAGAGAAAGAGACAGACAGACGTGTGTGTGTGTGTGTGTGCGTGCGTGCATGTGTGTGTGTGTGCATTATATTCAATGGCTGGAGGGGAAGCACAGTGGTGGGTCTGAATATATCACAGTGTTTAATGGGAGAGAATGAAAGAGCACGCAGGTAGAGGGCTCACACACGAACACACACACACATGCACATGCATTATTCACACAGTATGAGTCAGTATGAGTGTGGAAGCCCTGAGCGCACACACACATACACACACACACACACACACACACACACACACACACACACACATTTGTAGATAAATTCTTCACACGCACACAGGGATCATGTTTTACCTGCTTTGCATACACATCCATAAAGTGTGTAATATATCGTAATATGAAGGCACACAGTGTAATGTAAAGTATGAATTCACACATACGCACGTACACACACACACACACACACACACACACACACACACACACACATATGCACACATATGCACACACACAGACACATGTGACACGTCATGCCACCCTTCCCTGTCTAGTATTTTAATAAATCTTCCTTCCCTGCCCAGAGTGTATATATATATATATATATATATATATATATATATATATATATATATATATACACATATATTTATGTGTTTGTGTGTGTGTGTGTGTTAGGGCCCTGCAAGGGGGGCGAGGGGCCACAAGGTTGTCAGGGGCCACTACCCACAGTGCCTTGCTGCCACCGCCGGGGCCACATCAACGACGACCGGGGCTGTCGCCAGCCACACTGTTGCCTGGCAACTGGCCCATGTTAGCACATCACCAAAGATGGTGAGGGGGTGGGGGGTGACCTTTACGTTGGTCTGTCTGTCTGTCTGGTCCTCTTGTCTGTCTCTCTGTATCCAGCCCTGTCTTTCGGTCTGTCTGCATTTGTGTCTGTCCGTCTGTATCTTTGAGTATCTATGTCTATCCCTGTCTGTCTGGTCCTCTGTCTTTCGGTCTGTATCTATCCCTGTCTGTCTGTCTGTCTGTCTGTCTGTCTGTTTGCATTTATGCCTGTCTATCTGTCTGTCTCTCTGTGTCTTTGTCTGTCTATCTCTGTTCCTGTCTGTCTGTCCCTCTGTGTAAATCCCTGTCTGTCTGTTTCTATCGATGTATGTATGTCTGTTTGTCTGACCTCTACAGCTCCATCTTCACAAGCAGCACCTCCTCCTCCTCCTCCTCTCTCACCATCATCTCATCCTCATCCTTCTTTCTCTTCTCCTCCACTGCTTAGCGTTCGTTCGCATCACTTCTCCAGTAGAGGAAGCACCTGTGCTGCCCATTATACTCCAACCTCTCTCTCTCTCTTTCTCTCTCTCTCTCTCTCTCTCTCTCTCTCTCTCTCTCTCTCTCTCTCTCCTCTCTCTCTCTTCTCTCTCTCTCTCTCTCTCTCTCTCTCTCTCTCTCTCTCTCTCTCTCTCTCTCTCTCTCTCTCTGTCATCACTTCTCTGTACAGAAGTGTAACAGGACAACAAAAATGCATACACAAACAATACTGACACTACAAACTACATCCATTCAAAATCATATTGTTTCCACAACATGTGTTGTCCTCTCTTTCTTTCACCTCTCCGTTTCACTTTCCTTCACTCTTCCTCGCCTTCTCAACTTTTTGCCCTCACACCTTCCACTGTTCACATCTTGCACAGCAAGAGCACACACACACACTTACACACTTACACACACACACGCTGTCTATTACACACTGTCTAATACACAATACACAATGTCTAAATGTCTCCTCTATATCGATGTATCCCCTTGTATACGTTTGCACTCCTGTCAACACTCTCTCTCTATTTCTCTCTCTTGCAACACCCTTTCAGCACAATCTGCTGATCGCTCCCAACAACGCTAAAAATGGCTTTTCCCTCCCAACACCACCTGTCGCATTTCAACCCCCCCCCCCTCTCTCCAGAGCCCCCCAACCGTCGCTCTCTCCGAATTCAGAAAGCTTTGGTCCAAACACGGACGGCAGTCATCGTACTTTTTTCATTACAAATTAAAATGAATTTGAACATCCAAGCTTCTGTCCTTCTGTCATTTTTACTGCCTCTTAACTCTAATCTCTGTCTCTCTCTCTGTCTCTCTCTGTCTCTCTGTCTGTCTGTCTGTCTCTCTCTCTCTCTCTCTCTCTCTTATTCTCATCCCGCCTCTCCTGTTCTTCCTCACAGTCTTTCTCATACCTGGCCTTGTTTCAGCTGAGGGAAGCACTTTGTCAGCCACCCCCCCCCCCGTCCCAACCCCCCGCCAGCTCATCTACATATTGCAGATTCCAGGTGAGATAGAGAGAGATGTCGAGAGAGAGAGAGAAAGAGAGAGAGAGAGAGAACGTGTGTGTGAGAGAGAGAGAGAGAGAGAGAGAGAGAGAGAGAGAGAGAGAGAGAGAGAGGAATCGAAAAACGGTAACGGAGGCAGCAGATGGCAAAATTTGACAACATTTGAACAAGAGAATGGAAGAGAGATGGAGAGAGAGAGAGAGAGAGAGAGAGAGAGAGAGAGAGAGAAAGAGAAAGAGGAAGAGGAGAGAGAGACAGAGACGGAGAGAGATAAATGGAGACACATACACACAAGATGGAGTAGCCAGGAGTCAAAGCTATTAACCCACTAGTACTGCTGTGTGTTTATATCTTACGGATGTGTGTGTGTGTGTGTGTGTGTGTGTGAGCAGACATCCATAAGTAGTGGAAGGAGGGAGGGAGGGGGGGGGGGGGGCAGGAAATTGGCGACGACAACCAAAGCCCGAACCCCCGACCTGTCCGTTCCACCAATCGTGATGGATGTGCCAGCAGCCACCTCGACCAATCACGTGCTCCGCTGGCTCACATTCATCACCCTGCAGCCAATTGCTGATCGAAAGTGAAACAGACAAACATACACACACCTACACTTGTAGGTGTGTGTCCTTGACCACTGTACAGCCCTTAGGCTATTGTGTGTATGTGTGTGTGTCTGTCTGTATGTGTGTGTGTCTGTCTGTCTGTATGTATGTATGTGTGTGTGTGTGTGTCTGTATGTGTGTGTGTGTGTGTGTGTGTGTGTGTGGTTTGATGCGTATATAGAAGCGTTTATATACCGGTATAGATCGACTGCTATGCGGCCCGTGTTGCCATCCATAAACATGAATGCGCTGCGGTGGTAATGAAATCACGTACGCTGCCGCTCACCATTATGCATATACCTTTACCCATAATGCCGAGGGGCTCAGACCTCGCCACGAGGGCTCAGGCAAACAAGGACGCGTAATTTGTTGTGGAGGAAGAAAAAAATATGACACTTGTGTAAAGCTTGGCCCACGGCACGTGGCCCCCGTGCACGCAAAAAGGAACACACACACCACAGAAACGCACACACACACACACACACACACACTCGCACACACATGCACACGCAGATAATCAACAACACACAGTCAAATGGGAAATCCAGTTGTACACTACAAATATTACCAGACATATTCACTTATATCCATCCAAACACACGCACATACACACACATATAGGTAGCTAAACAAATTATGGCATGCTTAGAGACGCATGAGGACACCGTCAAATGAATAAATACATAAATATGTCAACATGGAGCTGAACAGGCTCCTCCCCCAGGGCAGATATTTCACTTATTTTATCCTTCTCTGCAATCCCTCTCTTGATTATCCTCCCTCCCTCCCTCCCTCCTTCCGGCAGCACATACACAGAGCTCTCCCTCTCTTCCACTCTCTCCCTCTCTTTCTCCCTTTCACTCTCCTTCTCTCCCTTTCCTCTCTCTATCCCTCTGCCTTTCATTGTTTTTTTTTTCTCTCCCTATCTCTGCCTTTCTCCCATCCACGTTCTCTCAATCTCTAGAAGGGGGCAGTTAGATTATAAAAAGTCGTGTGGACTAATTATTAGTCTCTGTCTGAAACTCCCCATCTCTCCCCCCAGAATCCAATCAGCCAGTCTGGGACTCTAACGAGTGCTGCGTTACGATAGGCCACCCTTAAAGACAGGAAATATGAAACTGATCATGCACGTAACTAAACCTGAGGGGGTAGATATATAGAGATACAGTTGAACAGACAGGCAGACAGACAGACAGAGAGAGAGAGACAGAGAGACAGATAGCGAGAGAGACAGACAGATAGAGTGGAGTGCTATCAGAATGTAATCATCCCTGGCTGATTGGTGCTGCTGATTTCTGCACCTGTGGTCCAAGTCCTGTACGGCGACGAGAGAGAGAGGTAGAGGAAGAGAGAGAGAGAGAGACTGAGAGAGAGAGAGAGAGAGAGAGAGAGAGAGAGAGAGAGAGAGAGAGTGGTGTGTGTGTGTGGTTGGTCCATGTGATTTAATCATTATTTGAAATTGTCAAATAACCAAAATAAAATCTACTGAGGCAATGTGCACACACACACACACACACACACACACGGCTACGGTAATGGGTTTGCCACCTCCTCTATTATTCGAACTTCTGTGTATTTTCTCTGTATGTGTTTAAGTGTGTGTGCATGTGTGTTTGTGTGTGTGTGTGTGTGCGTGTCTGCGTGCGTGTACAAGATTTTAACAAGACCAAACGTTCCCATTAGAGTCTTGTTAAACTGATCTTAGGCTCCGAGGTGCCTAGAGTGGGTGCTGGGTATATTATGGAGCCCGCTGGTACCGGTACCCTGGTAGAAATTAATCAGGTTTTAATGGTGGTTTACGTGTTCGGAGGCAGCCGTGTTGGAAAAGTTATTGGAAAATGTGCCGTCAATGGCCACAACAACAGATACTGGTCAGGGGGGCAGCCATTCATTTCTATGCTCTTTTTGATCACATACTTTTTTTCAGAGACATTTTCAAACGGACAAGCAAGCAAGTTTATTTTTGCCATGAATTTCGCTGTGTGAATCGTGTTATGAGGTGCCTAGATAGGGCTGCCTTGCTTTTTGAAATTACTATTCGCTATTTACTAATTTTGCTTTTATCCAACACAACCTACACTGAATTGTATTTTCTGGGTACTAATAGCAATACAGGTACTTTATGAAGGTACATGTATGTTAACCATATTACTCAAGAATGCCTACAGGTAGACTTCCTCTCCTACTGGGAAACGTGGTCATGATCCGTGCCACTTTTGTGATGTCACAACAGGGACTCATTCAGCTGTAATAGAGAATCGTTAACCTCAAAGTGAACCAGCCAATCAACCCGCAAGTGGCTCGTCGATGTGAGAGTAATATGAACGGATGAAGGTAAAAGCGGCCAATTTGGCTTCAAACGGGTGATGAGCTCCCGACGATACGTGGCTCAAAATGGACGCCGTTCGTCACCCTTAGGGGTGAAAAGTGTCACCGATGTGACAAAAGCAACATGGATTGAGTTCAACCTCTGCTGCTCGTCATAATCATTACTGATATATATAGAGAACGAGATATCGACAACCTCCGTCTGTTTCCTGCGTAGCTCCATTTGGAGAGCATGGCGTTTAGCGGTTCGATTCCCACCACTGGGCACGGCCTTGCTGAAGAAATATTTGAACTCGCGGTGTCGTTGCTGAGACGCTTCGCGTGCAACATTTGCAACGCCGACGTCGTGTGAGTCGTCATATTTTATGTATTTTATTTTATTCAACCTCGGTTCATGGTGCGTTAGATGTGTGGTTTGTCATACGAGTCCTTGAGTCCAAAGGATGTGTGTGACTTTAAAGACTGGGAGTGCGGCGGCGAAAACACGACAGTGGGATTACACGAGAGCGGACGCAACAATAGACGAGGGGATTAACGAGGTGTCTGAGGAGCCGACGATAAGGAATAACACAAACAACAACAATGACAACAGCATCACAATAACAACAATAATCATAATGAAGCCAACTAGATCTGAAATACAATAATGAAAGCCCCCCCACGCCTGCACGCATACACACGCACACACACACACACACGCCGCGCGGCGTGAGCATGTGTGCGTTGGTTTTCTTCACAGGGTTTTTGTGTGTGTGGGTGCACAGCGCATTCAGAAAGGTACAGAATGAGGATGAGGTAGTGTGTGTGTGTGTGTGTGTGTGTGAGTGATAGAGAGAGAGAGAGAGAGAGAGAGAGAGAGAGAGAGAGGGGGAAGCGTATTAAGCTATCTTCGTATTGTTGTTGTATTGTCTTGGGAACGGGGTTGGTTGGCCCGCGTGTGCAGCCAAATGCTAACCCTCCACATTTCCATTAGCCAATAACAGGATTAGCTGCTGTGTGCATGGTATGTCAGCACAGATAAGAGGAATTCGTTGGCTAGGCTACATGGGATTATGCTATGTGCTAGCGCCGCGCTCATTAAGATAACCTAGCGTCGCCTTGCTAGCGCGTGTGTCTCCGCCCAGATAGATATACCTGCACACGTGTGAATGTGTTTGCGGATGTTTTGCGGGTGTGCGTGAAATTAACTTTAAAGAGTTTAGTGTCTCTATACTTTAGCGCTCAATTTTCCAAGTCACATGTGTCGAGGTGATCGAATCAAAAAGCTGTGAAACGCGGTTAAATACATTTCTAATATTTCCTGCCTGGGGGGGGATGACGCTAACTCCCGTTCCAGGAAGCCAGAGCAGATAGCCATCTTGGCTAGCTCGCGCGGCTGTGTTAAACTTGGCCTTGCAACGCGACCGCTATCAGCGATAGCTGATACCATACTAACGCCAGGCCGGCCTATCCCCCCCTTAGCCTCGGCCTGAGCGACGGGGACCTGCTAATCCCACGCGTGCCACCAGACACGGCTTCCTTTGATCCGTCGATGGTGTCGAGATGAAAGCGTCTGGCGTCAGACCAGCCGCCGCTCCCCTCAACAGTTGCCGAGCAATGACCTCAGATCGTGGATCGCTTTACGGGGACGTCCTCCGAGGGCGTTCTCAGAAATCAAAAGAGCTCAGTTTGGAAGGAACAGAGGAACAGCACTGGAGCGCACCAAAGGAGGGCCGCGCGGGTCGATACAACATTTGAGTTGCTAATTGTTAGCGCTTCTGTTAGCGCTATCGAGCAATGCGGCGAAAAAGTGGTGCAGACCGCTGGCGGGGCACAATCTTGTGTGTCAATGTGTGTGTGTGTGTGTGAAAACCTTTTGGCCAACTGGACACGTAATAACATGCCCCCCTGCGATAATAGATGTGCTAATTGCTTTCATGGACTGTTCTCTGGTGCGCCACATCGACGATATGCACATGGGGGGGTTGATAGGTGTTGTTTTTCCGGAGAAAACCCGACCACCGTACTCATGTACAGACGGTTGTCGGAAAAGCAATAATCACGACTGCGTAGTTAGTTTGGGTTTCAGCGGAAATGGACGCCAACACCTTCAGTTCATATATGATTAACATGACGCACAAACACAGACACACACACACACACACACACACGCGCGCACAAACACACACACACACACCTGTCACTGAAAGGCTAATTCAATCCATGATCTATTTTCTCTCTTGTTTCTTATAGAAAAAGACCAGCCAACCGTCGCCCACACGTCATGTTCAGACAACATAAAACACAGTGGAGACGCCTCCCTTGATGAACCGCTAACAGCAACACATTCACATATTATACACCAGAACAGTTCAGACCCGCCTTGACGTGAAGAAGTCACTTTGGATAAAGGCAATATGCATGAACCACATTCACTTGAAAATTGCAGCTTTTAAATTGATAAATAAGCCAAATTACCCCAACATTCCCATCCCATGGAATGAGCGAGTGAGTAAATAAAATGAATGGATGGACCAACTAATAATGATGATGAAGGAGCCAATGAGGAAGCCGATATGAATCACCGAGAGAGAGAGAGAGATAGATAGAGAGGCGTATATATGTATAGAGAACAAAAGAAGGCATGATTGATTTTGTAATTTATTTTTTCATGTTAGGTTTTCACGAGCGAATATAGGAGCACAGAGAGCCTCGCTTACGTGATTCATTCACAGAGCGGAAAACAGTAGCGAGAGAGATAGAGATATATCTATGGAGAGAGAGGCGGTGCATTTATTTTTCTTTTGTCTCTTTTTCCCTTTGTTCTTGTTGAGCTATGTATTGCTTCCTGGCAGCACACTCATTGCTATTATTAATATTGTTGCTGTTGTTAAAACTTATCGGTTAATTGCTACCTGTGTTGCAACTTGTACGTATATATATTTCATTTGGTAATGTTTGATGCTGTTCATCTGCCAATAAGGCCGTGAAATTGAAAACTGAACTGGAGAGAGAGAGAGTATACATTAACATTAAGTTATTTGGCAGACACTTTTATCCAAAGCGAATTGCAGGTGCGGCCGAGAGCAACCAACCCATATACAATCAATATCGGAGCGACTGCAAACATATTAAGTGGTCATGCTGCACAGCCGCGATTTAAAAACAAAAAAACTGGGCGCGGAGCGGCTACAGCTATCACAAAGAAAAGGTTAGCAGGTAAAGGTTGTTCGGTTTTTAATCACTAGTTCACAAGCGCACAAAGTCAAAGTGCATCGCGACCAACCTCCTACAAACGCCTGCCGCCGTGTGCTCGTGCGGTTGTGAGTGCTCACCTACGCACGTATGTTTGCGCGCGGGAAAAAAATGATCGCCCGCTCCGCCGGTGTGCGCGCGACCGGGCGATCTTTTTTTTTTACCCGTGAACTTCCGACAAAGTTACGGGCATCCGTCGAGGGAGCTAATTGGGTCAGATCTTGAGTCGGGCATCCCGTTCCGTAAACTGTGATTAAGTGGCTCTCGCGGTGAATACCTGCATCCTTCAGCCTGAAAGAAAATTACCGTGGTCGCCGGCGGGGGTTGTGGGGGGAAAAAAAAGAAAAAGAAGCAGGCCATTTGGGGGGGGGGGGGGGGGGGGGGGAATCAGGGGATGGGGGCGGGCGGGGTGGGGGGGCGGCGAGCCTAACTGGGTGAGAAGTGATCAAACGGCAGCGAGAGACACAGCGTCTTCGCCTAAAATATGAATGATACGCGCGGCGCGTCGACGGCCTGATTGGAACTCACGGGGGAAGTGAGGTGAGGGCGTCAAAGCTTTCCGGAGCGTTTGAAGGCGGGAAGAAGAGACTTCGACAGCAGAAAAAAGAGTTGAGGAGCCTCGCTCCGCTCTGCAAAAAATATGGAAATATCAAATAAACATGAGCGCCGACAGCCGACAGTGCTGCGAGAGTAGTGGCCTAGCCGACTTTTCCGAAATGATGGATTGTGTATTAGGATTGTATTTGATTTGAATACGGATCTAAACCGCCGACAGGCTTGGCATAATCAAACCTCCAAAAACGGATCGCTTTGGAAGCACACACACACACAACACACACGCACACACCTGCTACGGCGCGCGTGCGTCAACGCGACGGTCTGTTCCCGCGGCCGATGCCAACCCCTCCCCTCCCAACAGATGGCGGTTTGTACTAAAGAGTGCAACATGTAACAAGGCGCCCCCCCCCCCCCCCCCCTGCTTGTATTTACTCTACAGGGCATAAAGGTGGGAAAAAAGCAGAGGAAATGGCGACATTATCGCTGCAGGTCTGCTCGCAGCGTGCGCTACCGCCGCTACTTTCTGCTACTTTCTGCTCGGCTAATGGACATTCTCGCCCATTAACATTAAGAGGGAACATTACACTCTGTGTGTGTGTGTGTGTGTGTGTGTGTGTGTGTGTGTGTGTGTGTGTGAACAAGGCTCTGCTCTTTTCCCTCTCTTCTCCTCTTCTCTCTCTCTCTCTCTCTCTCTGCGTCTCATTTCGCTCTTTGTCCGTCTCCATTGTTTCCGTTCGTTGCCGCTCCTTGCCGGCGTACCTCTTTTCGCTCGTCTACGTATGCGCTGTCTAAGATGTGTTCATACATAACAAAGGCGCGTCATGCGTCCGCGTGCACGAGCACCATTGCATAACACGCTTATCAAACACACGGATGACAAACTGGAGGTGAATCATTTTCCATGAGGTTCGGTCTCACAGCCAGCTCCGTGTCCCGTTTTTCACCGGGTTTGTGACTTTTTTTGTTCACTGATTTGTTCTCATGAACTTTTTTTTCGTGTTGTGTCCAGATGACTAATCACGGATCAATGATTTACCGTATGACCTTTTCTAAATACATGAATTCACTTGTGTGTTACCGAGGACCGCAGTCAGATGGCGCTGTGGAGACGATGCGTTAAGAGATGTGAGAGAGAGAGAGAGAGAGAGAGAGAGAGAGAGAGAGAGAGAGAGAGATTAAGAAACACAGTGAATTAAGTATTTCCCCAGTTAGTATGCTTCCTGTTTAATGTGATCGCACTTCATGTCACCTTATCAAAACGTTAAGACACGTCGCAATGATGAACACGTCAGGTCATTTGGGGAACCTGGGAGAGAGACCCAGAAGATACACTCTGCTCTCCGTGGGTAGGCCTGTGTCCCATCTCTATTCCTGGTTCTATTGATCTGGTGTGTGTGTGTGTGTGTGTGTGTGTGTCTGTATGTATGTGTGTGTGTGTGTGGGTGTGTGTATGTGTGTTTGTGTGCGTGTACGTGTGTGTGTGTGTGTCTGTATGTATGTGTGTGTGTGTGTGTGTGTCTGTATGTGTGTGTGTGTGTGTGTGTGTGTGTGTGTGAGATTGTGTGTGTGTGTGTGTGTATGTGTGTGCGTGTATTCGTGTGTGTGTGTGTGTGTGTGTGTGTGTGTATGCGTGTGTGTACATGCTTCCG
>JAOPHQ010006283.1:0-2500 GCA_030340625.1 Merluccius polli | reverse complement strand
CATCGCTGATTATAACGCTCACAGGGACGGTACTTGCTTAAAAAAAAGTTTAGTTGCCGTGGGTCGTAACCATGGGGATAACACGTCCCCCTCCTTTCCTAGTACTCTCGGCCCGAAACACATTTTTTAAATCTCGTGTTTTCAAATCGAGCTGAAACAGGGACTTCGCTTACTCTTTAAATTGTATGCTTTTGTAAATGTTTTCATCCATTGATGAGTACTACCTTGAAAAGCACTTAATAAATAAAATGTATTAATATAATAATATAATATGATTATTAGTATGAAGAACAGGGAAACTCCTCAATCCCAAGGATCTTAATCAAGCCAGGAAAAAAAAAACAAAGCCTCAGGGACAGGAGCTTACAGCGGTTAGCGCAATTTGCGAAGGTCACTTAGCATATTCCGCGTGGCAAGTGACGTCTCAATTTGAGCCAAATCCGAAAGAGCGATTGCAATTAACAGCGTCTCACCGGCGATGCGGCCGTGCCTGCGATTTTGATTTCTCCGTGCTCGTCTTTGTCTCTCTATAATGCGGGTTCTGGGTCACACATGGTGCGTCGTGATTGGCTGAGAGACACGATGTGCATCCTGATTGGCTGAGAGTGGGGAGGGATGTGAAGTATTTCATTGGGTGTTGCGGGTCCCAAGTCAGGCATTGTGCACAAACAAAACCAGCAAACACAGACGGTAAATGATAACACACACGCAATACACACACACACACATGCAGAAGGGCGAAATGGCTTCTTTAGCCAGGACATTAATAATTCACAAGTACACTGTTATATGTGTAAACATTGTGAGACGATTTGCACAGAGGGCACATCAGAGTGTACAGGGTGATGCACACAAACACACAAACACACACACACACACACACACACACACACACACACACAGGTGGATACACAACCTGAATACAGAGTATGGCCTTTACCTCCACCGGCCAGAGTGCACAACTTCAATCCACTTCATCGTTCTGGGTCACTGCCCTTGTGTTAACGTGTGTGTGTGTGCATGTCTGTTAGCTTGTGTGTGTGTGTGTGTGTGCATGTGTGTGTGTGTGTGGAGAACAGGTTACAATGTGAAGGCTCTCAAACGTAGGTCAAATATATCCTCTCCACTTCAATGCAAATCAAGGGATTATATTACGTCTCATCATTCATCTTATCTCTCATCATTTATATATATATATATATATATATATATATATATATATATATATATATATATATATATATATAAATGATGATACCAAAATAGTAAATCAAAACATGACACACACTGATAAGCACGCTGCCCTTTCGTCCCTGCCCCACTCACACTAAGCCCTCCTCGGTGCATCAATCGCCGCATGGCCTAGTTGCGCGTCGTGGAGTCGAGGGGCGGGTGACGAGGCGATTGTGTGAGGTGAGGGTGGGGTGAGGCGGAGGGGGGGGGGGGGGGAGTGGGGGAGTCCGAGGTCATGAATGTGGCTGAGGAAATTCTAATGGGCCTCCTGGTAATGTGTTTTTTTTTCGAGAGCCGCCGCCACTCAACACCCAAAAAAGAAAACAATAAATGTAAGCTCGACGGGCTTCTGGCGCACCTCTGTGCGTGAGTATGTGTGCGTGAGTGTGTGTGTGTGTGTGTGTGTGTGTGTGTGTGTAGTGAGACGGAAGCTGTCTCCAGATTAAATAAACACTCATTATCTATCTGGCTCAGGGCTTTGTTCCAACCTGCTTCAATATGAATCTGTCGGCAGATACCCCCCCAAACCCCCCCCCCCCCCCCCCCATGTACCAAAAACAACCCAAACAACAACAACAACAACAACATTACAAAGGATAAATTGCAAAACACACGCACACACACACCCGCACGCACACACACACACACACACACACACATGGGCAAGCATCGCCGTGTCCTCTCTTGGATTAGCAGAGGCGGCCTGGTTTGCGCGTGCTGATTGGCTGAGGGCCTGAATTGCTGGGATAGGCTAATTGATTGGTTAATTAGCGGCAGCAGCAGCTCGTTAATGGAAAACGCAGGCTGCCTCGTCTCCCCACACACGCGCGTGCACGTGCGCACGCACGCACACACTCGCATACACTTCTCCCCTCTGCAGATAAATGCAATAATTTGAGGAGCTGAGAAAATCTGCCTGGACAGACAGACTGGATGTACAGACGTGTGGACAGCATGTGTTCCAGACTCCAGAGGACTGACGTGCTGTCTTAACAGGAATCAACCGAAACATCCTTTAAATCCACTGCCAAATGCTAGATTATAGTGTGTGTGTGTGTGTGTGTGTGTGTGTGTGTGTGTATTTGTGGCATAATTCATGGTACCCCTCACACGCTTTCTGGTAGAGCGTTTGTCGATGTGCGTGTGTGGTGGGGGGAGCAGGTGGACCGGGTCACAGGGGGCAGAGGCCAGGGCTGCAGCCCCGTGAAGAGGAGGAGGAGGAGGAATAGATGAAGATCCCCCCCCCCCCCCCCCCCCCCCCCCCCCC